>RCUC01156219.1:0-25398 GCA_003697995.1 Taxidea taxus jeffersonii
ACTGGGAGGCATGTGTTTTATGACATTTTCTATGGCTTCTCAAAAAGCATTAAATTCTAGTTTCTCCAATGATAACATGCTTGACAATGTACCTATGCTTCTTAAACTCATTTCCCAAATCTACTTCTACCCAAATCTGTGCCTCAAAGTCCTGTCTTGTGGGAATGCAAATGAGACACTAAGGTTTTGACTCTCAGTGTTAAAGAGACTCAGAGAATGGATGTATTTTCATATTTGGTCAAGCTGTCGGAAAAAGAGTCTCTGAAAATGAGAGGCCTGTGTCAAGGAATTGAACTGGGAAGGAGAGAGAACACTGGAAGATTGATCCTGCTCTGTGCATGGGTGCCTTGACAGCAGAAATTTACGGAATGGAAAGATGGGAATCTTATTAGACAAATAAGCCGGGGGCACTTGCCATAAAGAACTCATGGACACTGAGGCATAGAACTGATCTGATAATACAATAATGTAAGAATTGCTATACACCAAGGACCAAAAGATATTCTATCAGCACAAATAAATCAGAAACTACAGATGGACCATGCCTTCAAATATGTCCTGGGTGTTTAGTAAGTGCTAGGCCAAGCATTGGGAATTCCTGAGCTTCATTGATGAATATGAGACTCCCACCTGGTCACCTACAAAATTAGAAAATACCATGCCAGAAATTTCCTATAAATGGAGAGATTTCCTTTTTATCTACATAAAAATAGCACCCAAGCATCTGGCTTTCCTAGAAATCAATCCAGCCCCAACTTACAGAAACAAACCACTAAACACTATAAAACTATAATTCCTTGAGCTCTTGGATACATATGTTCTCTCTCAGCAGCAAAGTATGAAAGCCATGTAACATTATTGGTTATAGTCATTAAAACAAACACACACATTCTTTGCTTTATGTCCCATTTTATACAATTGATTTATCAACTCTGCCTAGTGGTGAAATTATTCTTAAAATTACCAGTTGTGATATTTTTACTGTGATTGAATGGAAAGTGATGGAAGTGGTTAAAAAAAAAAAAAAGACACTCATGTTCTGCATATTTAATGTACTAGGCATACCAATATCTCTACTTTGTAAGTTCATTTAAGCTCACATATATCTTTAAAATAAGTATCAACACACACAACTTAAAATAGAAGCACTGTTAGACTGACTTTACATAGTAGGAAACTGAGTCTCAGGACATTAGTAACCCTCCCAGGATCACAGTAACTCTAACATGCAGAAATGAGTTTCCAATCTAGGTTTTTTCTGCCTGCAAAACATACTTCCCACTTACTACATTTTGGCAGAAGATATCACCAATTAGAGGTTTCTTATGAGAGCTTGAAAGATATGTGCTACCTCACTATATGTGTGGAAGAAGCAGTAAATGCAATTATGGCTATAGTTAGGTACTTTCTAGTGGATTTCACACACACAAAAAGATAACTTCAGGATTGAGGTCATTTAGCCAAACCACATTGTAAAATAACCCTGCAAATAGTTAGCTAGAAACTCACAAGGAAAATCATCACACCAAACTAAAGCAGGGCTATATTCTAATCAAATACTCTTGATTTCCAGAATGACATTCAACCTTTGGTCCAGAGGACAAAATCCTGGCAAATAGCCACCAAATGCCAATGGTATTGGGTCTTGTTTTCGCAAATGAGAATTTGTTTGGAGTATTTCATGCTTTATCAAAACATTAATCTGGTCATATTAAGAAGACATCAAGGCAAGCACACAGTTAATAGTTGATTGAAATATAAAACTGTGGATTTTGGCTAGACACATGTCCCACCATGTCTGTATTTAATGAGGGCCATAGGGAAATGACACAGGTAGATATCGTGTTCCTGCCATATTGTAAAAGTACCTCATATGCTTAAAAATGTATTCTGAATGGTTACATTTTTTCTACCATATCATTCAGCAATCCTAATTCTGGATAGCACTCCCACATTCACTGCAGCACTCACTCTTCATGATAGTCAAGACGTGGAGACAACCCCAATGTCTACTGATGGGCAAATGTATTTAAAAAATTGTGATACATACATACAACAGAACAGATTTCAGCCTTAAAAAAAGAAGGGAAGTTTGCTGTATGTGACAACATGGATGAACCCTGAGGACATCATGTGAAAGAAGCCAGTAACAGATTCCACTTATGTGTAGTATCTAAAACAGCCAAATTCAGGGGTGCCTGGGTGGCTCAGTGAGTTAAGCCTCTGCCTTTGGCTCAGGTCATGATCTCAGGGTCCTGGGATCAAGTCAAGCCCCACATCAGCTCTCTGCTCAGCGGGGAGCCTGCTTCCCCCTCTCTCTCTGCCTGCCTCTCTGCCCACTTGTGATCTCTCTGTGTCAAATAAATAAAATACTTAAAAAAAATAAAATAGCCAAATTCACAGAATCAGTGGCAGGAATGCTGTTTGCTAGAGGCTGAAGGGAGAGGGAAATGAGACGTTAGTTATTAATCAATAGGCATAAGTTTCAGTGACTTAAGGTGAACAAATTCTGGGCACCTGAGTGGCTCAGTGGGTTAAAGCCTCTGCTTTCGGCTCAGGTCATGATCTCAGGGTCCTGAGATCGAGCCCCACATCGGGCTCTCTGCTGAGCAGGGAGCCTGCTTCCTCCTCTCTCTCTGCCTGCCTCTCTGCCTACTTGTGATCTCTGTCTGTCGAATAAATAAATAAAATGTTTTAAAAGAAAGATGAACAAGTTCTAACGAATCTTCTGGAGAGTATTATACCTAGAGTCAAAAATAACATGGTTTACACTAAATATTTAAAAGGGTAGATCTCATGTTACATGTTATTTTTTTCATGTTAAGTGTTCTCAACTGTATTACAATAAAAATAATAAAGAAAGGAAAGAAGGAAGGGGGGAAAGAAACTGAAAAATCATACATCTGATATGCGTTAAGATACCAAACTGAGAGTCAAGAGATATATATTCTAGACTTGGTTCAAACCTTAACTTTCCATTCAGCCTCGAATAATGTTAGAGCTCACAAGAGATCTCAGAGGCCATCAAATTCAGTACTCTCATTTTACAAGTTAAAAAAAAAAAAAGGTGTTATACTTAAGTAATGAATTTTGAACACTACATCAAAAACTAATTATGTACTATACAGTGGCTAACTGAAAATTAAAAAAAAAAATAAGTTTCCTTAAAGTCAAATGATAGACTCAAGGCACTGGAGGCAACCCTTCTAATAAGTAGCCAGGCTAATAATACAGGGCTTCTGGCTCCAAGAACAGTACTTTTTAAAGGTTATGGGCTGCCCTCCTCCCTGCACCCCCAGCTTATGAGACAGCCTCAGCAACATGATTCCAAAGTTGATCCTAAAATTCAGTCATTCTGTGATATTCCCCTATCTATAAGCTGCAACAGTTGAAGCATGACAGAAATTAGAGACCATACATATGCATTTGAAAACTTAAAAGTCATATTGTTATAAAGGAGTTTCACCTAAAGAAGAAAAAAAAAAAAATAGGTCGGCTTTGTATTCAAAGCAGAGAACAGACACTAACTTCCATTATCAACAAGGCTGGGAGGGCAGGAGAAAATAGGCTTTTCGCAGAAATGTTGGCAAAGCCATAATTACTGTGGCGCTGGAGTTGGCTCCCCAAGATGCTGTATTTCATTCCCTTGAAGATATTAATTTACTTTTTGAAATGTTCATTGCTTAGATTAAGATTGGGTTTTTGAAATGTGTTCCCACATAATTTATGCAGGAGAAAAATATGCTCTTCCCCTGAAGTGCAGAATACTAATTTGAAAATGATCTATTTTCTATAATCATTTTACATTTCATTCCCCTACTGAAAAGTTAGGATCTTAGTTATTTTTTTTTTCTCTTTCATTTCCTGCATGAAGATTTTTTATGCACTACAATTCAAGAATATTAGTCACACAACCCAGCTTTTATTAAAATTCTTTCCTCTTCACTGTGAGAATGTAAGCCATATCAATCTGATGTAATATAGATATGTAGACAAAAAGACCCATGTCTTAAGATACCAATTTGCAACCATTGTCAAGTGGTTGGACTCATTTCCTGACATGCCTAGAAATATCAGTGTTCTCCTAAGAAGTATGCTTTCTAAAGATATTCATTTTGGTCACTATTGTTTTTTCTCTTTTTTCTTTTCTCTATTTCTTGCTCTTAGCTTTTCTTTACCATCCTACTCAGTACTTGCAATGACTCTTCAAGACATGACTACAAAGCAGCCAATTCCAAGGACTCATATCCTCTTTGTACCATGGTAGTGGTGCTGGGGAGCCGACAATGAGAATTTGAAGAAGGCATATAGCAGATCCTCAGGTAAGTCAAGATCTCTTTCAGTGATTAAGATGATTCACAAGCATTTTAGGAAGCAAAGATCCAAGACATGCAGTTTCATTCTCATGGATAGATCCAAATGTATTCTTTTGCAGATACTAAGAATTCTACTCATGTAGCTCTTTGTTAGCTATATTGGAAGTGGTTCTGGTATTTACATATTAAGTGTGTGTTTGCACATGTACACACACAGACACATACACACACGGGCACGTGCACTGCCTGTGATACCTAGTCTCAGAAACAGCCCCCATAATCTTTTTCTCCTGGTATTCTTATCCTCGTCAAGTCTTCTCACTCCATAAATATAGAGTTGATCTCATCAACTACTTCCATATTGTGAATATAATCTCTCACTTCTGAGACTAGTCATAGAAGACATTTCCTCTGCTGTGGACTCTCTCTTGAATCACTCACTCTGTGGAAAGGCAGCTGCTGGACTACAAGTCTTAAATGGATAGACCCACATGGGGGACACAGAGACCTCCTTCCAATAGTCTGCCTGGCATCCAGGTGAGTGATTCATTCTAGAAGCAGATCCTTGAGCACCAGTTAACCCTGAGTGACTGCAGCCATGGCTAGCATTTTACTTCTAATCTCATGAGAGACCCCATCCACCCAGTTAAGCTACTCCCATACTTCCGATCCACGGAAACTATATAGCAAATCTTTAATGTTGTTTTAAGCTACTAAATTGGTGGGTCATTGGTCATACAGCAGTTTATAACAATTATACAGCATTTTCTCAATTTTAGAATCTTATAATTCTCTATTGACTGCCCATGAACAAAGAGGAGGATGTAGCTTTCATATATTCACTCTTAGCCTCACCAGGAACTACTTATTTCCATCTATCCATTCATTCAGTGTAAGTATATTATAATTTTTAGTAAGTAAAAATTTCATGGTTTCACTATTAATGATTATATAAATAATATCCAGAGCAGAGCCATTATTATTTTTTTAATGTGAATTGATTTCAGTTTCACTAAAGTAAATAATTATTTAAAATAGTTTTTCGGGGTGCCTGAGTGGCTCAGTGGGTTAAAGCCTCTGCCTTCGCTCAGGTCATGATCCCAGGGTCCTGGGATTGAGCCCCACATCTCTGCTGAGCAGAGAGCCTGCTTCCCCCCCGCCCCCGCCTGCCTCTCTGCCTACTTGTGATTTTTGTCAAATAAATAAATAAATAAATCTTTAAAACAGTTTTTCTTAGTATTCTATGTAATAAAAGTTAATTCATCCCCTAACTCTCCAAATGAATTGCAAAAGTCACAGTAGGCTCTGGTATTCTATCAGAGTGCTTGCATACTTTTTATTTATTTACTATTTTATTTTTACTTTTTTTTTTAAGTTGGACACATCTATGTGACAGCTTACCATTCTCTTGATTCTAAATGCCATCCTGACAATCTCTTCACTGTCAACTCTGATAATTCCCTTTTCATGTCTCCATTGATGGATCTTCTGACTTCTGGGTACCAATCTCATGTCCTTTTCCTTTGTGATTTTCATACATTTTTTCCCCTGAAACACTGTCTAGCAGTTTCCTGAGAAAGTTGTTGTTTTGAGATCTTCTATATATGGAAGTGTCTCCATTCTAACATTATTCTGTATTGATAAGGGATGGATCTGTACCCTGGGAATAATTTCCCCTCTGTATTTTGAGGGTACTTTCCAATGTCTTGTAATATTAACACTTCCACTGAGAAAATTCCTTCTGATAATCCATCCTCTGTATTGTCATATCTACTGATTCTTCTCTATATAATTTTAGGATCTTCTCTTTATTTTCTACATACTGGAGTTTCATAATGTGTTTTTTTTTTTTGTCAATGTTCTACCCCAACATTTGCTACTGGTACTCAGTCTAGAAACACATATCCTTAAAATGTAGAAAGTTCTAAAATTTTAAGAAGAATGTCTTTTCCATTTTCTCTGTGCACTTTCTGGAATTTACACTGACATATATGGATTGGTCTTCTATTTAACTTCTCCCTTTTTATTATATATCCAAATCTCTTCATTCATTTTCTATATCTTCAATTTCATCTAATAAAATTCATATTAATTTTTAAAAAATTGTATCCCTCAGAGTTATTTGAAGTTTCTAACACTAATTTTTTTCCTTTCTCAATATTCCTTAATATGACATTTTTCCATTAACTAAAGATCTTTTGAAATTTATTTGTGGATATTAATGCTGCTCTTTTCTTATACCCCCCACACTCTCTCTGTTACTTACATGTTCTCTTTCTCAAGTTTGCTCACTATTGTTTCTTTCGTGTTGCAAACTTCTTCACATATCTGACCATTACTGAATTATTCACACTTAAGAAAGAGACCCTAAAAGCTGACTGGAAATTCTTATCATATACATAGTTTGAGTAATGATAATCCTCCCTGTAGAGTGATGAGATGGTCATTTAATTTGGGATCATTCTGTGCCACCATCTGTGAATCTTTTCTCTTGGACTGTTCCATTCTCGGATAAGAGCCTTCCAAATTCTTCTTTTAGACAGTAGACTTACAGGCAGGGTTTCTGGATCTCAGCTGGGAAAAGGAGGGGGAGCTGTCTTATCATTCAGGACTATGGCTTTCTCCCTGTTTAGTAAGCTCCTGTGCCCCCATATGATTTGGTATCTAATAGGCCACAGGTACAAATGTGTTTTCATTCCACCATGTCCAGGCTACTCCATTTTGGGATATGTCTAAGCTTTAGAATAGTTAAAATAAAATATGTTGAATTTATATCTCTGTCTGATTTCCACATGATTTGGGGCTTGTTTCCTGGGTTGCAATATATGATATACTCACCCAGGCCCCAGCTTTGCTATATTAGTCTCATCAAAGTATCCTGATATACCATTAATCAGACACTGTGAACATACATCTTGGATCAACTAGTACACTGTACGAGGTATAGGCTGAACATTTAGTAGTGAGTAAAAGAGGTAATGTGGAGATCACAATCTAGCAGGAAATATATACATTAAAGAAATGAATCAATATTAAGTTGTAGCAAATGCTAAAGGATGTAAGAAACAATAGAGTGCAATGAAAGCATTATCTGATTGTATTTGTACACATTGCTTCTAAACATGCTACTAAAATGACTTGAGATTTTTTAACAGTCACATTATGCTGTTGACTGACAAACTGTACTACAGGTAAACAATTAACATGTTCAAGTGCTTTTTTCACAGATAGTTCTCAAACAGCTCCTCTCCCTACATATTTGTGTAAATATGTTTGCTTTCATTGGTTTGCTTTTACTGTGAGCTTTTATTTCTTTTGTGAGGAAACCTCTAATTTCCTATACTTTGAGATATATTTCAATTAACTTGTATCATTTTCCAAATATACTGGCCATGTCTCCCAGAATTATGCTATCTACAAACATGGTAAGTATGCCTTCTTTGACATTAGTATCCAAGTCATTGACAAGATGAAAGACAGCAGGGTAAAGCCACAAGAGTACTTCATCTGAGCTAACATCATTTCATTAGTTAAATTAATTAACCAATTAACTTAAATTTATCATTAATTAATTAAATTAATTTTAAAAGGCTTTAATTTTTAAAGTTTTCCACAAATCTTTGGTTTTGATTCTCACAACTCTTTTTCTCTCCCACTTTTAGAAAATTTGGAATCACGGACTACTTACACGTCATCTCAACCTGAGATGGTTAAGGACACACTAGATTTCAATTGACCAGTTCCAATGGAGGCAAAAGAGGAAAATGAAAAGCTCATTCTTTCTCTTTTTGCCTGACATGACCTTCATCATTTTCTATCTCCCAAAGTAGTAATGGACGAAAATTTCTGTGGGGTAAGAATTCTGCTGTAGGAACACTTATACTAGATTCTTACCAGGCAAGCCGAAACCTCCTTGAGAACTAGCCCAGGAAATCAGCATTGGCTGGCATTCACACCCTGTGCTTTTAACGTGGACTTTTGTAATATCTTTATAGACAGGAATGAATCTAGTGAACAGATGTACCATCTTTCCTCACTGCTTGAAGGGTATCCCTTCAAAAATCTTAGGCTCATGTGAACTCAAAGTGTTCTCCTATTAGAGAGGCTGAGAGTCCTCCACTCAAGTGTTTATGAGTAGGTGTAATCCACTGCTAGGTCCAACAACCCACCTCTCAACAGGAGAGGGAGAGAAACAATTCAAAGGAAAGTAATCAGTGCTCAGTGACAAGTTGCATGGGATGAAACAGACAAGAAAAAACAGGAACACATTTTGACTTATCTTTTAAAGTAGTGTCATTTGGTTTAGCTTGGATTTGTCTTCTAGACATACAGTTCAATTTGAATCTATTGCTTTTGGTAAAATAATGCTTGAAATGTTAATGAAAACTTATTTTAATTTTCTTGGCAGCTTTCAAAATTAAAAAAAAAGTGTAAAAGGACATACTGAGAAATAAATATCTAATGATTATGTTTCCTCTGTCGAATCTTAAAAAGCTTTTTTCTTGCTGTTTCATGAATTAAGATTGCTACTTAAATTGTCATCAATGCTTAAAAATGAATTTTATTGAACAATTATTTCTGAGATAATAACATTTTAGTTTTGTGAAATACCAATAGGAATGTTAATTAAAATGCTTTAAAAATATTATGTTAGGAATCAATCAGTATCTTTTTACTAACTTGTCAATTTAAATTTTAGCTAGAGATCTGCATATCACCAACAACTCTGTAGAGAGACACCATACCAACTAAAGATATACAGAATAGCAAAGGCACTGAACCTTGAAGTCATGAGATCTGTGTTTGAATCTTGTGTGACTTTTAATAGGTGTATAACCTGTCAGAGCTTAGTTGCTGATTCTGCCTGATACATAATAATTTCCACTCATGGTGCCAGTGGGAAGTTGAAAGAGAATATGAACTAATCACATAGTAGGTCCTCCAGAAATGCTGACTGAATTTGAGTTTAAAAGGCAAAGCAAAAGTTCTAAAATAAGTTACTTTGAGTACATTTTCCTTCCTTTGACCCCAAGATGGGAATATTCTGGGCTGGAATATATCATGTTTGACAACTAGTAGGAATTGCTCATCTCCCTTTCCCTCTTCTTTCCTTTCCCTTCTTTTCTCTATAGTTTATTCCAGGCTAAAGAAGAAGGAAACCACTGTCAAATGCCAAGTACTTCACTTATATTTGAGAGGAAAATATCCTTTTCTCAGCATGGACTGAATCAGAATATGAAAAAATGTAGAAATTGCACAGAACTGGGAAAATATTTACCAAAAGGGGGAAAGAAAAAGAACCTAGACAGACTGGAGTTAGAGGCTCTTGATTACAGCAAAGAGCTTAATTCACAATTTGGAAGGCTACTCAATTATTACGTAATGCCATTAAGTCACCAGATTCTGTAAGAGTCTAAGTCATAGTCATACCTAACTACCAAGGTGGGAGAAGAGTCCTCTAGAGACTATGGGCTCAATGAATGGCAAATCAAGTAATACATAACCTATTTTCCAGAAGCAAAGAATGACTAAGAGGAAGACCTAGACACAAGATGAAGAATCACAAACCTGTTATAAATTTGTGAAGATTCTTGGCAAGAAAAATGGGTTTGGGAAATGAAAAATACCAAATTAGGTATTTTTCAATAATTTTCAATTATGTACATGCCAATGTCAATTTCTATGAAGGCACTTAGAAAAGAAATAAGCAATGGGATTTTATTCTGGGAGCATGGGGTATGTGAGAGGATGTCATGTGCAGGTTGTTTGTTGGTTTATTGGTTGGTTTGTTTACTTGTACAATTGGTCAGTTAGGACTCAGTGCTTACATCTGGATATTTGTGAATGGTATTTCAATATTAGAGACTCCCAACTTTTGCTTATGTGTTATGACACTGAAACATGTTTTTTTTTTCTTCCTTCCTGCCCTCTTTCCTCTTTTCTACCTCCTTTCCCATCTACCCTTTTACCTCCCTTTCTATCAATCCCTCCATTTTTGTTCTCTCAGATTATAAAAGTTAAATGTAAGAAAGTACTATCCCTTTCTGGCTGGGAAACATCATAGGAGTTCCACAGAAAATTATCCAGGGGCCAATAGATCCTAGTTTTCTTGCCTTAACAAGTTTATAGTTCCTCAAATATATGATATACAATTCAATTCTATATTGAGTCAAAAACAGAAATGTTTTGCTTTCTAAGAATGGGCCATCAGTGAGGATTTGGAAAGACTAGGAAATAGAAATTGAGTTTATTAGAGAAGCATGGCTTTATTTAAAACCTTAACATTCAGGGAGACAGCATTGGGTGATAGAAAAGTTTAAAATTTTGAATTTCATCTCACAAACTGTGTCTATGTAGAAAAATAATGAAGTATAATACATCTAAGTCCTAGTCTTCTCAACTTCAAACTGAGAGCAAAATGTACTGTATTTCTTATTATCTTTAAATGATAAAACATATGGAGTATCTCAGAAACTGATAATGCCCACTGAATGCCTGTTAATCATCATCTGCCTCCAAGGATAATTATGAAATTCATTCATTTTCTAAAAGTATATCCATGCTCTATCTACTCTTGTAAAGCTGGTTAATACGGATTACTTTTCTTTGTATCATTATCATCATCTAATCATCCTCATATTTTGTTGTGAGATCACGGAAAACTCCAAAGAACTCATCTTTAAGCAGGAAGTTATAAAAAAAATTATAGTGGATCATGAAGTCACTTACTAAATTATAACAAACATTTTGAAAAGAAGAAAAATACAATAGAAAACATTATAATTCTTTGGGTAACTAATGTTTGCTGAACCTTTGTAGCAAGAATGAGAGATGAAATTGGAGACTTTCAGGTGACAAAGAATCTTAAGTCTTACAAAGGAGTTTTGACAAGGGGATAGAAAAGAGTTGGTTATTTAATGTTTTCAAAAACTAACATGATACAAAAGTATAATGGGCAAGAATACTGATAGTGAGATAATACTTAAAATTGAATATTTTCAATTGAAAATTGAATATTAAATATTCAAAAAAATTGAAAATTGAATATTGAAGAGTGAGATAATACTTAAAAGACTCTTTCAGATGTAGGGTTGTGAAATAAAAAGGCTTGGCTTTAGGTGATGGTATTCAAGGTGAAGAAGGTAGAATGAATCTGAGTGACATTTCATTGAGGGAAAGAGTGCTTATGAATCACGATAGCAATTACCTTGACAGAACAGAACTATAGTGGCTGACCAGTTCAGGCTCAGAGTGTTGCTATGTTGCACTGAGCGGGCAAGTAGTCTAGGGTGAGAGAGTCCCTCTGGGGTCAGAGAAGAAATGACAGGTGTGAGAATTGCCCATCAGCAGTTTGATATTAAATCAGAAGTTGAGATAGTTTCCTATGTAAGGCTGATGCCAGAAGAATAAATTTCTGAGGGACATACAGGGAAGGGTAGAAAGTAGACATATGCTGAAAATGGAGTACCAGGCTACCCCCTCAAGAGGACAACCTAGAGAATCACCTGTTTTGCATTTAAAAAGCACCATTTGGAGTCACACAATATCAATTTGTGTGAAAAGTCATCTACAGATCCTGAAAGACTGCAATGTTTCAAAAGGTACTGCTGTCAAAATAGCTTGAAGAGAGGTTTATTCCAATTATGGTTTGCCCCTTTCTTTGTGTTTTCTCCAACAACCTAAGTTACATTTATTACCTCTCTGCTTTTATAAACCAAGTCTTTATAAATGCATGTTCTTATTCAGCATTCAGTTGCTGATGCACTTTGTGTCTTTCTTAAGAAGTAAACTCCTAGGTGTTTACCTTAGTTTAAGTTTGTACACATAGCTCTACACCAAGCTTAGAGTCTGGAGAAATTGTTGTTTAATAAGTGCCTCTTGATAAAAATGATCTCATAAATAGTTTACCTTATAGAAAAAAAAATGAACCTGTGCTTATCCCACCTCTTGGATAGTGGGCCAAATATGTTCATAGATAAACTCCTGAGGCAGAAATAACACTGCTCTGAAATGGTTAAGACTTATTTTGCACAAAGTACGGCTTTAAAAATACGCCAGCATTGCACATGGTGAGACTGTGCCTTTTCTCCTTTTCTCTGTTCCTAAAGCTGACATGATACTAGCTGTCAGGAAAACCAAAGAAAACACAGCTGAAGGGAGGCCAAGTTCTTTCAGCCAAGTTTCATTAGGTCCAAATATTACACGGGTGCATGAGCTGACACCCTACCTTACCTATGTCTTCAGGAACTGGGGAGCACAGAGAAAGCTGAGAAAACACATCTGTCCTATTTTCATGGTCACTACCACTGTCTGAGTTGAGACTGGACTCCTTTTTGTGCCTTTTCCAAGTCACAATTCACAGACAATATGGTGCCCTGTCACCAGCTAAAGAAAGTATAAGACAACAACAGGCCATATCTTGACTAGGAAATGTTGATGAAAATCTAGACTATTTTTCCTCCAGTATTTCCATTATCAGATGGGAAAATTTATATGGAGTCATTTTTTAGGTGACAATACCTAGAATATAGACAAGCATTAAAAGCAAATATGATTTTAAATAACTCCAGGTAGAAGAGCCAATGTACCAACTTTCTGGAAGGTAATATACCAATGTATACCAAGGATTGAATAATAATAATTTTTCTTAAATTATTTACTTTCAAGCTAGTCAATAATAATTATACTTCATGGAAATTACTTCAAGGAAATAAGACAGCCATATGCCAATTTATGTGTACGTCTATTCACTATAATGTTATTTAAAATAGCCGGTGACTAAGTGGCTTTTTCAGGGCACTCAATGAATCCCTGGCAGATGCAAATAAAGCAATTTGCAAAGCTCTGACTTCTTCCCTGTAGCCACTGTTTGTGATCTGTCTGTACCCAGGCTGCACAATGACTGACTCCTTGAAGAAATGTAACCTTGTGGAAAAAAAAAATATATATGTATATATATATACTTTTTCTTACATAAAACATATACCTGCAAGGAAGACCTTCTTTTCCTTTCATAAAGATCCCAGTCCCATAAGATCGGCAAACTCACATGAAAAAGTAGAAAGAAAAATAAAGGCAAAATGATATGGCTTGAAAAAGCAAAAAGAAATGCCAAAGGAAGTATTTTTGAAGAAATTCTTTAAATATTGAATGAGAGAATCCCTCTCGCTAGACATAGATGTTAATATAAACAGAAAACAGAGGACTGAAATAAACTATTTAATATGATATAAATTTGATTATAAGGTCTTTACAAGATTCTGAGTTAAAAATGTACATTGACTTTGGAAATGTATACATTCCTATATCATTTTTTGAAATATTCATGTTTTCTTATGTATAAACTTGTCATTCCATAAAAGTAGTCCATTCCTTCAGATAAAGACCATACCTAATAGGTTTTTGAGGCCTCAAAATATATACAGGTGAATGACATTATGAAGGGAATCATGACTTAGCGCCTTCCATCCTATTGAAAAAATAGAATTTTACTCAGAGGCTGTTAAATTCTTGCTTGCATTCAGGGTGTTATTCATAGAAATGTTAATTTTTGAGAAAAAAGGAATCTAAAGGCGTTTTAATACAAAATACATCTAATTTCACAGTTGAAGAAACAGAGGCCTTGAGAGGTCAAATGATTTGTCTAAAGTTATATAATTAATTATTGTTGCCAAACTAGTTAGGAATTAGGCTTGCTATCCCCCTATCTAACGCTTGTTAGCTCAAGTAATAATTCCTTCTCTTGCCCCTATAGATTCCTATTTAATGAGATAGAACTTCAGCCAAACAGTCAAATTGTATCAGTAAGATCAACATTAATAGGAACACACTTAACATTATTTATCTGCATTACAGATTTTAGGTGGTAAACCCCTCATTTGATAGTATTTAATGTGAAAAAGACCCAGCCTTTAATTACGGATTTTTACTTAGGTAGTTGGTATTTGTATCACTGTTGTTACAAGAGTGATAGAGCTACTAAGACAAACAAAAATTAAATTTAAGGATTAAGTTAATACCATTTAGAAGTCCAGATAATGGGAAAACTGAAATCTATCTTATTTTAAATCTTTTTTTTAATCTTTTTTTTTTAATTTTATTTGTTAGAGAGAGAGAGAGAGCGAGCGAGCACAGGCAGAGTGGCAGGCAGAGGCAGAGGGAAAAGCAGGCTCCCCCCCCAAGCAAGGATCCCAATGTGGGACTCGATCCCAGGACGCTGGGATCATGACCCGAGCCGAAGGCAGCTGATTAACCAACTGAGCCACCCAGGCATCCCGAAATCTATCTTATTTTAGATGAAACACATTTTACTTGAACAAGTCCCTGTGTTCAGTTCTAGTCAACAAAATGGTCTTTGGCAAACTAGCACAATCCCCATGAATATCAGCCATAGTTTAAAAAGCTTGAACGAATGAACAAATGTTTCCTCTTCTAAGAAGTAGGTATCTAGGCCAAAATTGAAAAAGATATTCTAGCCTCGTAAGCACCAAAAAAGGAAATGGACAAAATAAATAACGGTATGAGCATGAAATAGAATTGCTTAAAATTTTTACTGTTATTCTATTCACTGGGCCTTAATTCTAAAAAGGCCAGTTCATACTGAAGTGACTACTTGCTTTGCCTATACACAAAGGATATGGGAAAGAAACTTGGATTAGTATGCCTGTTAAATTGTACCAATTTTTCAACAGCAGTTATGCTTTTGTGTAAATTTAAATTAGATGGTATCTGCTTGTAGATTATTAATCAAACAGAAATATTCAACTGAAGTTTTCCCTCATAATTAAACTTTTATTTTGCATAATATGCCATTTGCACTTCATCTGCAGCTGCAATCTCATTGATATAAAAGAAATGTCAACTTCAAAGTTGCCATATCTTACAAATTATAAATTCAGCTTTGTGGATTAATGTTATAAGTGGCCTACTCTTATGCTAATTAAATGTGAATGAACCATGCTTTAGAGGCAATCAAGCAGAAATCATTTCCCCAAAGATCCACAAGAATAGATTACCTGAATAATTTAGTCCAGTGAATTTCAATATATATATATATAAATTGAAATCAACTACTACATTTAATAGGATTGATATGTAAATAAAAGTTTCAGGAATATACCATTATTATTGTTCTTTTTCAAAATATATGCTAATGAATCAGACATAACTTATTAAAATCTGTATCTTTCATTGGAGAGAAAATTTATTGCATTATTCTTTTAGTTACTAAAAAAATTTCTGGGCATGAAGTGTGTACTTTTGTGACAGAGAAGTGAGCTCCTTACAAACCTATGCACACATAAATAAAAGCAATAAATTTTAGATAAAATACAAAAAGCACTACCTGAGGGCTTTGGATGTTGAACAAAGAAGGGAGCTTCTAGAGGAGAATCAAAGTGTGGGGGGAAAATGACTGGCACATAGTAAATCCCCTTTTATTGGTGCTTTGCCCTTAGGATAGCTGCAGTTTCAGTAGAGACAGACTAAAATGGTAACTGGTCAGAGGAACTAGGAGAAAAAATAACAAGGGAATGTGGAATAACAAGGGCTGCCTAAGAGTAAAGGGCAGAAAGGAAAGACCCAGGGGAAGTGAATCATTAATACAATGAATAAATTCAGCCTAAGTTCCTGGTTGACCACTGAATCACAGATGTGGAAAATGAGAGATGGTAAAAAGAATTAAAACCATGAGAGACTGTGAACACTGAGAAGCAAACTGAGGGTTTTGGAGGAGAGGGGAGTGGGGGATTGGGTGAGCCTAGTAGTGGGTATTAAGGAGGGCACGTATTGCATGGAGCACTGGGTGTGGTGCATAAGCAATGAATCTTGGAACACTGGAAGAAAAGAAAACTTACCACTGAGTTAAAAACAGTAACAACAACAACAACAAGGCAGATGTGAGCTGCTATACATTGTAGGTGTGACAGTTTGTAATTTGAGCATATCAAGTTGACTGCCTGCTAAAATAAAAAAAATATATATATATATATAAGCAATCTTTGAAAAAGTAAAGAATAGAATCCAGAGCCTATACAACTTAATACTCATAATGTCCAAGATACAATCCAATATGACCAGATACAAAAAGACCAAGAAAGTGACCTAATTCCAAAACAAAAAGACAATCAACAAATGACAAATTGGATGGTTCAGAGGCTAGAATTATCAGATGAAGAGAATTATATTTCATAAGGTAAGTGAAAATGCATTCATAATGAATTGAAATAGGAAATATCAGCAAAGATACATACAACATAAAAAAGAAATAAGATGAAATGTTAGAACTGGAATAAACATCTTAAATAAAATCATTAAATGAGAATAATAGTAGAAAGAAGATGACAGTAAAAAGGGCCAGCATACCTTGAAAACATATCAATAGATTTCATTAAATCAGAAAATGAGAGAAAAAAATATATAAGAAACAAAGAACAAAAAAAAATTGAACTGAGCCTGAGGAACTATGATATAATGTGTAAGTGCCACCCACAAGATACAGGAAAAAAAGATCAAGGCAAACCCAAAGTAAATGCCACCCACAAGATACAGGAAAAAAAGATCAAGGCAAACCCAAAGTAAATAGAAAAAAGACAGATAAATGCTAAGAGCGAAACCAACAAACAGAAAAGATACACACAGTAGAGAAAATTGGTAATACCAAAACTTGTTCAATGAAAATATTAAGATCCAAATATTCAACCAAAAATAGGTAACAAATCACCAGTATCAAAAATAAAAGGTCCTCCAGACATTTAAAGAATAATGAAGTAACATTATATACATCATTCCGCCAAGAAATTGACATCTTTGATATAGTAAAAAATTCCTTGAAAAATAACTATGAAAGCTCACCCAAAAAGAAACAGATAACCTGGATAGCCCTATCTTAATTAAATTAATTGAACATATTAAATTAAATAGTTAAACACCTTCTTGCAAGAAGAATGGTAGGTTCATGTAACTCCATGGGTAAATTCTGCCAAATATTTAAGTAAGAAATGAAATAATTATACATAACATTTGCACATAAAACATAATTTGATGACTCTGACAATGACCTGGATAACAAAAAGATACAACAATAAACAAATAAAAATACACATACAAACTAATGGTATATATAACCACATATGCAATTATCTTTAACAAATTATTAACAGATCAATAATGGGGATATTCTCAAGAATGCAAAATTGATTTGATATTAAAAAATTGATCATTTGTACTTAACTATAATTCATATTTATAAAATAAAGGAGAATATCCGTACGATCTTTTTGATGGAGAAAAATCATTTGACAAAATTCAACATTATGATAAATCTTTGGGCAAACTATAAATAAAAGAAAACATATTCAATTCGACAAAAAGAATCTATGCAAGGTACTTGTACACCCAAAACCACATTTAATGATGAAATATTAAACACTTCCCCACAAAGATCAGAAATAAGGCATGGATGTTTACTTTGACAATTTCTGTTCATCACTTTATTAGAAAATCTTGCCATTGCAATGAGGAGAGGAAAAAAATCATAAAAAAAGGAAGAGTACCTTTATTTTCAGATGATACAATTATTAATATAAAAATTATCAGGAATCTTCAAAACAACTTACATCATTGGTTATTTTAGCAATTAGCAAACTTGGTGACTATTAGGTTAATATTAAAAATCTATTTTATATATTAGTAAGATAAAATTTAAAAAAATTATGTTTACAAGAACACAAAAATAACATAAATAGTAGTTTAACAAAAGATATTCAAAACCTGAACTCTGAAATCAAGAGAAAATTGCTGAAACATTAAAAAAGAAAAAAAATATATACCATGTTCAGAAGTTGGAAAATTCATTTCCCTTACAATGTCAACTCCCACAAATTGATCTATAAATTCAGAGCAGACAAAATAAAAATTCCTGAGACGCCTGGGAGGCTTGGTTGGTTAAGCGGCTGCCTTCAGCTCAGGTCATGATCCCAGCATCCTGGGATGGAGTCCCACATCGGGCTCCTTGCTCGGCAGGGAGCTTGCTCCTCCCTCTGCCTCTGCCTGTCTCTCTGTCTGCCTGTGCTCGCTCGCTCTCTCTCTCACTAATAAATAAATAAAATCTTAAAAATAAATAAATAAATTAATTAAAATTAATAAAAGTTCCTATAGATTTTTTGTTTTTTTTTAGATTTTGATAAGTGATTCTAAAATTTTACAAAAATGTAACTTAACTAAAATAGCTGAATTTTTTTTAAGTTAAAATTTGAAGACTAACATTACTGATGCCAATATTTACCATAAAGCTATAGTAATCAAGCCAGTGTGTTGAAAAAAAAAATTCTCCAAGCCTCATTGAGAGGTGATTGACAAAAACTATATTTAGGTTACACAACATTTTTTAAAGGTACACAGTATGATTTAATATACTGTGAACACAAGTTAATTAACACACGACATTGCATAGTTTTCATTTGTGTGTGTTTGTGGTGAGTAGATTTAAAACCTATTCTTTTAGAAAATTTCATGTCTACATTATAATATTATTACTATATTCATCAAGCTACACACTAGATCTGTAGAATTTACTCATTATTACTGAGTTTGTACACAGTGATCCAACATCTCACCTCCACACCCTGCCCCAACCCCTGGCAACTACCACTCAACCCTCTGGCTCTATGAGTTCAACTCTTTTAGATTCCACATACAAGTGTGATCCTACAGTATTTGTGTTTCTGTGTCTGGATTATTTTACTTAGTACAATGTCCTCTGGGTTCACTGATGTCATTACAAGTGGCAGTGTTTTCTTTTTCCTCAATGGGTGAATATATTTCATTGTATATGAGTACCACATTTCCTTTATCCAGTCATCTGTTGACAGGTGTGAAATATGCTGTTTCCATATTTTGGCTACTATTAATAATACTGCAATGAAAATGGGACTGCAGATATTCTTTTCAGATACTGATTCTGTTTCCTTTGTATATATACTCAGAAGTGGGATTTCTGACCATATGGTAGCTCCATTTTTAATTTTTTTTTAAATTTATTTACTTATTTGACAGAGAGAGATCACAAGTAGGCAGAGAGAGAGAGAAGCAGGCTCCCTGCTGAGCAGAGAGCCTGATGTGGGGCTCGATCCCAGGACCCTGAGATCATGACCTGAGCCGAAGGCAGAGGCCCAACCCGCTGAGCCACCCAGGTGCCCCCATTTTTAATTTTTTAAGGAGCCCCCATACTGTTTTCCATAATGACTATACCAATTTGCATTCATACAAACAATGTGCAAGGGTTCCATTTTCTCTAATGCCTCACCAATACATGATACATCTTGTCTTTTTTACAACCTCCAACCTAACAAGTGAGGCAATACCTCATTATGGTTTCCCTTTGCATTTCCCTGATGATTAGTAATGTCAAACACCTTTTCATGAACCCGCTGTCCACCTTTATGTTTTTATTGGAAAAATGTCTGCATAAGCATAGACAAATAGATCAAATGAAACAGAACGAAGAGCTCAGAAAAAGACTTATATGATTAAGTGATCCAGATATCAAGATAATTCAATAAAGATAGTTCTTAGTGGTGCTGAATAACTATATAGAAAACAAAATGATCATTTGTCTTACCCAACCCCAGATATAAAAATTAACCAATTTAAAAAGCTAAATTAAAAATTTTAAAAGCTAAAATTACAAACCCTTTAAAAGAAAATTTTAAAGAAAATATTTACAACCTCAAAGTGAGTAATAATTCTATTGATAAAGTACACAAAAAGCATCAAACTGTAAAAGACAAATAAGATACTGAAATTTATTAAAATTATTTTTTAAGACTTTTTACTTATTTATTTGAGAGAGAGCAGGGTGGAGGAGCAAAGGGAAAGGGAGAAGCAGATTCCCTGTTGAGCTATGAGCCCAAGACAGTCCTGGATTCCAGGACCCTGAGATCAAGACCTAAACCAAAGGCAGATGCCTAACTGACTAAGCCACCCAGGCAACCTACCAAAATTATTTTTTAAAATAATGTTAACAACACTACTAAAAAGATAAAAACTTAAGCCAAATGGTGGGAGAAAAGCTTTGTAAAACATTTAGAAAAGTACACATTAGATATAAGGAAAGTACTCTTAAAATGCAGTAATAATAATAAAACATAATAAAGCCTAGACACAAAATATTTGAACAGATCCTTCACAAAAGAAGATATATAGATGACCAATGAGTATATGAAAAGATATTCAACATCATTAGTCATAAGGGAAATGCAAGTTAAAACTATACTTGAGTTACCAATGCATATCCGTTTGAATAACTGAAACTAAAAAGACTGATAAATCCAAATGGTGGCAAAGATTTAAAGAAACTAAAATATAGGGGCGCCTGGGTGACTCAGTGGGTTAAGCCTCTGCCTTCAGCTCAGGTCACAATCCCAGGGTCCTCTCCGCAGAAGACCCTCCGCACAGAGCCTGCTTCCTCCTCTTTCTCTGCCTACTTGTGATCTCTGTCAAATAAATAAATAAAATCTTAAAAAAAAAGAAACTAAAATATATACATGCTTTTGCAAATATAAGCTGTGCAACAGCTTTCGAAAACTAGTAATTTTTATTTTGTTTTTAAGTAGGCTCCAAGCCCATCATGGAGCCCAGTGCAGGGCTTGAACTCACAACCCTGAGATCAAAACCTGAGGTGAGATTAAGAGTCAGACACTTAACCAACTAAGCCATCCAGGTGCCCCTAGCAGTGTTTTGTTAATTAAAAATTATCAATAGATGAACTAATAAACTGTTACACACACACACACACACACACACACACACACACACAATGGAATGTTATTCAGCCATAAAAAAGAATGAAATCTTGCCATTTGTGACAACATGGATGGAATTCAAGGGGATTATGTTAAGTGAAATAAATCAGACACAAAAAAAGACAAATACCCTATGATCTTTCTTATATGTGGAATAATAAAATAAAAACAAACTCAAAGATATAGAAAACAGATTGGTGGTTGCCAGAGGTGGTGGTGGGCAGAGAGAAAGGTGGGAGAAATAAGTGAAAGGATCAAAAGGTAAAAAAATACTAAAAAGAAAGAAAAATATCTTGTTTACTTATTAAGTTTAATACTTAGTTCCTTTACATATAAGGTGGGTATGTTATAATAACATTAGTAATACTGAGAGTTCTCATTTATGGAATATTTACTATGAGCTCAACACTGTCTTAGGCATTTCACATGGATTATCTCATTTGATCTTCACATGAACACAAAGAGAATTGCTGGCCAACAGACACATGAAAAGATGCTCAATATCACTGATCATCAGGGAAATACAAATCAAAACTACAATGATATCATCTCACACCTGTCAGAATGGCTAAAATCAACAACATAAGAAACGGGTGTTGGTAGGTATATGGACAAAGGGAAGCCCTCTTGCACTGTTGGTGGGAATGCAAACTGGTGCAGCCACTGTGGAAAACAGTAAGAGCTTCCTCAAAAAGTTAAAAATAGGATAGGGGGTGCCTGGGTGGCTCAGTCATTAAGAATCTGCTTTTGGCTCAGGTCATAATCCCAGGGTCCTGGGATTGAGCCTCATTCCAGGTTCCCCATTCAGCAGGGAGCCTGCTTCTCCCTCTCCCACTCCCCTGTTTGTGTGTTCCCTCTCTTGCTATGTCTCTCTCTGTCAAAAAATAAATAAAATCTTCTAAAAAAAAAAAATAGGACTAACCTACAATCCAGTGATTGTATTACTAGGTATTTACCAAAAGTATACAAAAATACAAACACAGGGGTGCCTGGGTGGCTCAGTGGGTTAAGCCTCTACCTTTGGCTCGGGTCATGATCTCAGGGTCTTGGGATCGAGCCCCGCATCGGGCTCTGTGCTCGGCAGGGAGCCCGATTCCTCCTCTCTCTCTCTCTCTGCCTTCCTCTCTGCCTACTTGTGATCTCTGTCAAGCAAATGGACAAAATCTTTGAAAAAAAATACAAACTCAAAGGGATACATACACCCCAATGTCTATAGCAGCATTATCTACAACAGCCAAATTATGGAAATAGCCCAAATATCCATCTACTGAGGAATGGATGAAGAAGAAGGTGTGGTATATTGTATACAGTGGAATATTACTCAGCCATAAAAAGGATGAAATCTTACCATTTCCAACAACATGATGACACTAGAGACTATTATCCTAAGTGAAATAAATCAGAGAAAGACAAATACCCTATGATTTCACTCATATGTGGATTTTAAGAAACAAAACATACAAGCAAAGGGGAAAAAATAGAGAGAGGCAAACCAAGAAACAGACTCCTAACTCTAGAGAATAAACTAATGGTTACCAGAAAGGAAGTGAGTAGGATATGGATGAAATAGGTGATGTGGAATAAGGGGAGCACTTATGATGAGCATCTGGCAATGTAGGGAAGTGCAGAATCACTACACTATACACCTGAAACCAATATTATGCTGTATGTTAACTAACTAGAATTTAAATAAAAACTTCTTTAAAGAGAGAGAGAGGCTCTAATTGTGTCCCCATTCAAAGAAAAAAAACAAGCACCTGCCATACAATCCAGTCCTTTCACTTCTAGGCATTTACTCCAGATAAATGAAAATAGATTTCTACCAAGGACTTGTACACAAATATTCATTACAGCTTTCCTCACAATAGTCAACATCTGGAAACAACTCAAGTACTCTCCTAGTGAATGAACAAACAGTGTTATATTCAAACAATGGAATATTATTCAACAAGAAAAAAGAAAGAACCACTGATGCATACAACATAAATGGATCTGAAAATTTAATATGCTAAGAAGGCATACACAATAGAGTACACTCCAGATGATTCCATCTATATAAAATGCAAAATAATTTATTGTGATTAAAGTACACCACAGGTTTCATGGGCCAGGGACAGAAGAATGTATGAACTGTGAAAGGATCTTAGAAACCTTTTGTATGGACGGTTTTGTATGTTAATTGTGGTGGTGGATTCAGGGATGTATATAACTCAAAACTTAGAAAATGGTACATTTTTTTTAAAGATTTTATTTATTTATTTGACAGAGATCACAAGTAGGCAGCGAGAGAGGCAGAGAGAGAGAGAGAGAGGGAGAAACAGGCTTCCTGCTGAGCAGAGAGCCCGATGTGGGGCTCGATCCCAGGACCCTGAGATCATGACCTGAGCGGAAGGCAGAGGCTTTAACCCACTGAGCCACCCAGGCGCCCCAAAATGGTACATTTTAAATGGAAGCTACTTATTGTGTGTAAATTATTGTACAACAGATAAAATGTTGATTAAAAATTTAATAACTACTGTAAAATAGTTTAACATATAATATTGTATTATATATGTGTGTATATATGTATATGTATATGCATACCTGGTCCTTTGCTTCCAAAGAGCTTATAATCTTACTGAGGAAGCAAGATATATGAATACCAGGAGATAATTAGGTGACATTAATTACAAGACAAAAGGTGCCTCGTTAGCACAGTAGGTAGTACATCAGTCTCATAATGACAATACAAACATTAATGCTGTACAGTCATAGACTGAAAGTCCCTCTAATAATGATCCAGTGCAACTTTTTGTAATTACAAATCAGGATGTAGTCCTCAGAGACTGTTTTCCAATCAGAGATGAGCGTTATCTCCCGCCTGCAGTCTTATCTTCTTTAAATAATCTGATGTTATAAGGCAGTATATGATGAACTATTAATAAGTCATTATGAGAGTTGAAATTCTGTAGAACAGAAGATCACTCCCAGTTTAAGGATAACAGAAGGTTTCTTGTAAGGAAAGATTGTGACTGGATTATAGTTGAGTAGGCAGAGGGAACAAAGCAAGAATGTGGTGTGTTTCAGGTAAGAGGAAAGCCTGAGTAGGCACCTGAGCAGAATAAATTGGCATCCAAGTTATCAGTGCCCTCTTAGTTATAGTTGTAGGGAACTGCTATTATATTTACTAGGGTGCCAATGAGTGAGAAAATAGAAGATCTAACCTTTGCAATACATCCAACCTCCTTTAGTAGGTAAGATTAGGGGACCAGGGGAGCTGCTCTTGCTCTGCACGCCATTTATCTTAACTGACCTCTGTCATGAATGATACGGGGAGGAGTTTCACTCTAATCCGAGGCTTGGCAATATACTATTGCTCCCACAGCTATTCAAGCTAAATGAGAATGAGTGAGAGAGCTGGAAAAGGAAGAGAATTAATTTTGTGCACAGTGAAAAGTGTTATGGTGTAGTCAACACTATTATGCCTTAAAGGATACACTCTGATCAGTTGAATAGATGAACATAAAAAAGTAGAGACACCCACTTGCATGCATGTCTGTGGAGTAAATTATTTGGCAGAAATAATTAGGATATTGGCAAATATTCTGGCAAAGAAGAATAGAACTCTTAGAACTTCACTTACACCGTGGAATTTAAAGTGTCAACACAACTTGAGATTTTGTTTGGTTGAGCATTTTTCCTGAGCTTCTGCTATCTTAAAATTCCCTGCACATGTATATTTATAAATGTTTTCTTAAAACATGGCTGCCAACCCAGTTAGACTTTGGTTAGATTTCATTTTCTTAGGTGTTTTGTGATGTTTCAGCCTTATAATCTGAGTAGTGATTCTGGAATTCATATCTGTTTCCTCTTCCAGATTTAAACTGCCTATAAATTATGTATTTTTATTAAAGCCATTTCTGTGTTATTGAAGTTATTGTCAGATAGTAAAAAGGGCTCTGAATAGAATCTGGAAAAAAAATCTCAAAAGACTGCCCTCTAGATTGACCTCAGACTTTAGTCAATATTTAGGTTGTGGCTGTCTACCTTGCTTCACATTAACTGAACAATTTTAAAGCCATGCTCATCTCATTTATCCCACAAACACCATGGAAGACTTTGAATCATGTGCCACTGAAATAAAAATGTATTATTTAATAATATTTGATTTCTCTAAAATAATCAAATAGACTCATCTATCAAAAGAGAAGCCAGGGTTGGTTTGGCATTTCATGGTTTTAATGACTTCAGGTGGGAACTTTCTGATTATTAAATGCTTTTTTTGAGTTCTCAAAAACCTG
>ML108321.1:1935-48249 GCA_003697995.1 Taxidea taxus jeffersonii
CTCTGCCTGTGCTTGCTCTCGTACTCTCTCTCTCTCTGACAAATAAATAAATAATAAAATCTTAAAAAAAAAAAAAAACGTATAAAGGGGTGCCTGGGTGGCTCAGTGAGTTAAAGCCTCTGCCTTCGGCTCGGGTCATGGTCCCAGGGTCCTGGGATAGAGCCCCGCATCGGGCTCCCTGCTCCACGGGGAGCCTGCTTCCCCCTCTCTCTCTGCTGCCTCTCTTGTGATCTCTGTCTGTCAGGTTAATAAATAAAATCTTTAAAGAAGTGTATAAGAAATAAACCAAGAGCAGTGCATGTTCGCTGAGGACACTAGAATATACTGGCATGTTTCTCACCAGGCTTTTGCTTTTTTTTTTTTTTAAGATTTTATTTATTTATTTGACAGAGATCACAAGCAGGCAGAGAGGCAGGCAAAGAGAGAGGAGGAAGCAGGCTCCCTGCTGAGCAGAGAGCCCGACGTGGGGCTCCATCCCAGGACCCTGGGATCATGACCTGAGCTGAAGGCAGAGGCTTTAACCGACTGAGCCACCCACGTGCCCCTGGGCTTTTGCTTTTTGTTTAAGATTTTATTTACTTATTTATTTGACAGAGAGAAACACAGAGAGAGCGGGAACACAAGCAGGGGGAGTGGGAGAGGGAGAAGCAGGCTTCCCGGCGAGCAGGGAGCCTGATTCGGGGCTCGATCCCAGGACCCTGAGATCATGACCTGAGTGGAAGGCAGAAGCTCAACGACTGAGCCACCCAGGCGCCCCTGACGTGTTTATTTATTTGAGAGAGAGAGAGAGTGTAGACGCACACAGGAGCGGGGCGGGGGGCAGAGGGAGAGAGAACTTCAAGCAGACGCCCAGCTGAGCGCAGAGCCTGGTTCGGGGCTCGATCCCACAACCCTGAGAACAGAACCTGGGCTGACACCAAGAGTCGGGACACTGAGCCACTCAGGCCCCCTAGAGTTTATTGTTATGTAACCTTGAGTTATCTTCACACATTTTAATATTAAAAACCACCTTTTCTTACCAGTGACCAGTCTGGTAGGAAACGTCTCGTAAAGCTGGTGTTAAGAAAGGAGTGAAAGGCGGGTTTCAAGCAGCCCTTTGCCCGCCCGTGTTCGCAGCAACGTGATCCGCAGCGACCAGAAGGGAGAAGCGCCCAGCGTCCGTCCACAGATGGAGGACACACGCGGCGCGGTCCGCCCCACGCGGGAACACGGTCCAGCCTCAGGAAGGGAGGGACCCTCACCCCTGCCACACGCGGAGGGACCCCGAGGACACCGGGCTCAGCGACAGGAGCCAGACCCCGAAGGACCCGTCCCGCAGGACCCCACTCCCAGGAGGGCCCAGAGGAGTCCCGTCCAGACGGACAGAGAGGAGGGGGCGGGAGCCGGGGCTGGGGCAGGGGTGGGGAGTCCGGGCTTCCGTGTGGGGGATGGAAAGTTCTGGAGACGGAGGCTGGGGGCGGCTGCAGGACGGGGCGAGTGTGCTTCCTGCCGCCGAGCTGTGCGCTTAGAAGAGTAAAGTGATGTATTTCATGTTTTGCGTATTTACCACAATAAAAAAATGCATAAAAATCCAACGATGAACGAAATATTGACATGGGGCAGCCCCCCACTACCCCCCACTGCTCCCAGCCCTGTTGGATGCCAAGGAGCAGATAACACAGCGTGTCCCCTACGTGCGGGAGCGTCCCTTAGCTGCGGGCAGGAGCGAGGCCCCCACGCGCGGCCCCAGGGGACGGACCCGGAGCCCACGACGTTCAGGGAAGGGACCAGACACAGGAGGCCACACGGGGGGTGAGTCCATGCGCGTGACACGCCCAGACCGGGCTCCTCCATGGGCCGGAAGGGGGCTTCGTGGGGCCGGGGGGGCCGGGGGGAGGGGTTAGTGAACGGGGAGGGGGTTGCTTTCAAGGTGACAGAATGTCACAGCCGTGCTGGTGGCTATGGAGTGGTCTTGAGCTCGGGTCCTAGACAGGCAACAGGCCTCTCCCACAGGGCGCTCCCTCAGGCCCCTGGTCCCACGGGCCACCCCTGGCTGCTCCGGGAGCTTGAGCCCCGCTGGCTTCAGCACAGGGGAGCCCGGCCCAGGCTCGTGCTTCATAGGCTGACTGGGTTTGAGGGACAGAAGAGCAAGGTGACCCTTCGTGGCGCCCCCACCTCCAGGACTTGCTTCCCTGAGGCTCAGGGACAGGGAGCGAGCTGCCCAGGCCACCATGGCCAGCGGGGCAGTGGCTCTGTGCTGGGGTGGGGGTGGGGTCACCCTCTGGCCAAGGCTGAGTCCTGCGGCAAGGGTGGGGGCGGCCCCAGCCACCATCCGCCCCCCCTCCCCTTCCCGCCACCGCCCGCCGCCGCCTCCGCACACCTGTCGCCGTCTGTCTCGGGGCCATGCTCCCCGGGCTCCATCTGTCCAGCAGGCTCCCTGTGGCGGCCGTGGAGTAAGTGGGGCAGGGGGAGGCCTGGGCAGGGGAAGGGTCCCTTCTGTCTGGGGAGGGCATCTCTGAGGTCCACGGGGACCCCCAGCTCTTGCGGCTGCCCCCCTACATGCCTAAGGGCACCTGCCCACTGCCCGTTTGGGCCCCTCGCTCGGTGACCTACTCCAGCCCCAGGGAAGGGTCACTCTTCTGACCAGAGACGTCAGAACACACTAACGCTGGCAGCCAGGGGCATGGGGGCCCCAATACAGGGCTGTGGGGAGCCGGCTCAGCCGGGTTTGACCACAAGCTGCCTACGACCTCTGACAGATGGCTCTCTCTGGAGACTCAGTTTCCCCATCTGTCCTATGGGAGTGGGGGTCGTGGGAAGAGGCCGGGGCCCCAGCTCGGGGATCAGGAAATCCCCGGGGGCCCCAGTCCCTGCCTGTTGTGGCCAGAGTGAGGCCCATCTGGGGGGCTACAGCCTGAGCTTCTAGATTTAGGGGCCGGGGGCTGGGGTGCCAGGAACGGCGGGCCGGGACGGTTCAGAGACCCCAGGGCCAAAGCCCGGGAGGGGCCGGGAGGCATGTCGGTCTGCTCCCCTGGCCTCCAGCACCGGGTAAAAATAGTGCCTGGTCTCAGAGAACCTGAGCCGACCCTGGGGCCAAGGGTTCTGGTGTGGGCCCTCTTAGCTCATCTGTGTGTGACCTTGGGTGGGTCCCAGCCCTCTCCAGGCCCCAGCAGCCTCCGCGTCCTCAGGGAGGGG
The DNA here is from genome assembly GCA_003697995.1 of Taxidea taxus jeffersonii. NCBI lineage: Eukaryota > Metazoa > Chordata > Mammalia > Carnivora > Mustelidae > Taxidea > Taxidea taxus. The sequence goes on from ML108321.1 coordinate 5,110, forward strand.
TCCCAGCATAGGGAGGGGAGGCCCCCCCCGCCACGCCCACCCCAGGGTGAATCTGCCATGGAAAGGAGGTTCCAGGTGGAAGGACCAGCAAGGGCTGAGCTGAGAGGCAGGGGGCCCCTTCATTTACATACAAGGGGTGCCCCCGGGTCAGGCCCGGCCCACGGCAGGGGCTCAGCCAACGTAAGACATGTCTGATGCAAGACACCTCCTCTCTAGACGCTGCTCCCCAACTCCCGAGGATCCCAGGAGCTCAGACGTCTCCATGACAACCAGGGCCCTGGAGGAGCTGGATGGAGGCCTGGGCAGCTGCCAAGCAGGCGAGGATCTCTCCACGCTGGCTGACCCTTGCCCTGAGCAGCCCCAGGAGGACAGGGCTGGAGGTACCTGCAGGGGCTTGGGCACGACGGAGCCCCGCCCCCGTCCACCCGCTGAGCCAGGTGGCTAACTGGCAGACCCAGGACTAAGACTCTCACGTTGGGCTGGCTCCAGCTCTGCTCCTTGCTGCCAACCTGTGTCCATTAGTGCCTCGGGGGACCTATAAGGAGCCCCAGAGATACAGGTCATGGGCCACACAAGCAGGATTTAAATCCTAGCTTGCCAGCGAAGTGCCATGTGCCTTTGGGCAGGACTGCCTCTGAGGTCATCTGCTTTCTAATCTGTAGAAGGGGAGGGATCCCCCACCCCTGGCCCAGCAGAGCCCCGCAGGGGGTGGGATGGGCCTGGGGAGCTCTCACAACCTCGACTCTCCCTCTCTTCCTCCAACAGTGACGCCCAGGCTGGCCGACTCTAGCAGCTGGCCCCATGTGAGTAGCCGGGGCCCTGGGGTTCCACCTGGGATGCCCCTGGAGTCAGGGACACGCTGTCCAGAGGGGTGGCTCTCTACACCCCATGGAAAGGGTTCGGGTTCCCTTAGAGGAAAGAAGGGAAGGAGACACCCTGGGCCACTCATGACTTCTCATAGGTTTCTCAAGCTGAGGGCAGCCCCCCAGGCAGTGTGGATGCCAGGCCCAAGAAGACAGAAAAGGAGCCTGTGGCCAAAGTGGCCTCAGGACCCGGGAAAGAGAGGCTAAAAACAGGAGCAAGTAGGTTTGCAGAAGGCAGGGGTGGGGGGGGTGGGTATGGCCCAGCAAGCGGGGGTGGGGGGCAGACCCTGGGCTGGGCCCTTGGACCTGGGGGGAGGGGAACAGGGTGCAGTGGGGCTGCTGGCTGGCTTCTGTCCCCGTGTCACCAGCAGTAACTAGCGGGGCTGGAAGCCTCGCGAATTCGTGATAACACAACGTGAGGCGCTCCTGGGCTTCGAGCGATACCTTCTAGAGTATCCCCCACATCCCAGTGGAGCTCTGAAGCACGCCCGGCTGTATTCCCCGGCCCAGGGCCACAGGCAGGGAGGGCAGAGCCCCATGGGGCCGTGCCCAGCCCAGCCACTGCTCCCCACAGTGCCCCGGAGCCCTGCGCGCAGGAAGGTGCAGGCCTCGCCGCCTCCACAGAGGCTACCGCCACCCCCGCCCCCCGCCCTGAGTGACGAGCTGCCCTGGGGAGACGTGTCCCTCAACAAGTGTCTGGTGCTGGCCTCATTCGTGGCGCTGCTAGGGTCAGCCTTCCAGCTGTGCCGCGGTGAGCCTGGGCGCTGGCCCTCCCAGGGAAGCTCACCTGCCCCAAGGGTACCTCCCCTCTGGGGGGGGGGGGTCTTCCATACCTCCCTCCCCCTCAACCCCGGCTGGTCCTCTTCTCCCTGGTATGGTCTCTGTGAGGAGTCCTCGGTGCCCCACCTTGTGCACCCCCGTCCAGCCACCGACCTTGTGCGCCCTCCCTCTGTGCCGGCTTGGGGAGAAAGTGCCTCCTCCCCTGTCCCCCGCCGGGGACCTTCTCCGGGGACCCTTCCTCTTCCAGATTGTATCTCGGCGCACCAGTCTCCTCCACGAGTGAGCAGGGCCTCACCCCTCATGTGCCTTGCCCCCCAGGACTGGCCGTATGAGCCCCCCTTGGGTGGTATGTGCCAGGGAGCTCCCACAGCCCCCGGAGAAACGTGGCCAGTCCTTTTGCAACTGGCACGAGGGAGATGTGGAGGGAAGGGGGTGCCATAGCCCTGGAGCTCAGGAGCCTTCCTTCTGAAGGCCTGGAGGGAGGGGAGACAGGACTCTGGGGTGGAGGGCTGAGCGGGTTTGGTCTGCAGCTCCCCACCTCCCCGCCTGGGCTGACTCCCCTCCCCTCCAAGATGCTGTGGCTGGGGAAGCAGATGTCCCTGCACCTGTCCCTGAGCCATGGGTACCGCCCCACTCAGCCCGGGAGCCAGCAGCAGCCCCGGTAAGCGCTTCCATTACGTGACCATGGGCGGGGGTGGGGGGCAGGGGCTTGGGCAGGTGTGCGCTGACCCCAGCGCTTCGCACCCCCCGCCTGGCAGCTGCAGCTGAAGCCTGAGGCCTGGGCGCCCCCATTGGGACCGCCGGTGCTCGAGGAGGAGGAGGAGGAGGAGGAGGAGGAGGAGGTGGCTGAGGTTCCTGGAAGACGGGAGGGTGTGGAGAAAGCTGCTGGGGAGAAGCGGGGGCCCAAGGAGCCTCCGCGGAAGGAGAGGCCTCGCAAGGAGCGGCCTCGGAAGCAGGAGAAGCCACTGGCCGCCAGGGAACCCCCAGGAGCCCGACCCCGGCGCTGGGAGGTGCGCGAAGGGGGCCATCGACCCTGGGCACAGGACTCCCAAGACCCGGGACAGAAAAGGAGACGGGCCTGGGACTCCCTTCGGCGCCCCGAGGAGGACCGGCCTCCAGGCCGCCGGAAGCACCGGGCGGGTAAGGGGCGGGACTGAGCCAGGCCTGGGTCCTGGACCCAATACTCGGAAGCCCCCTCGCTGTGGGTGTCCCCAAGGTTCAGAGAAATAAATCGGATGCTGCAGCCCCAGGGTCGCTGGCTCCTTGGACGGGGCAGCCTGGGCCTGAAGGGCCGAGAAGGGAGACCCTCCAGCAGGGGTGGGGGCTGCGGGCGGGGCGGGAGTGGAGGCAGTGGGCACCGTCGGGGTGCCGCTTCCATCCGTGCTGAGGGAGAGCGGCCAGGTGGAGCCCCCGCAGGTCCCCAAACGCCAGTACACGCCAGCGGGTGCTTGCTGGTCTTTATTGCGGTGGGGATGCGGGTCTGAATAAACATGGGCGGGCGCCCCTCGGCCGCCTGGGGGTCACCGGCAGCCGCACTCCGTGGCCACCATGTTGGGCACGTGGCGCGCGCTGATGCGCTCCTCCGACAGGCTGATGAGCAGCTTGCCCGCGTAGGCCGTGGGCACGCAGCAGGGTGGGCGCGCCAGGGCGGCGCCGCGGGCCTGCATCTTGAGCAGCAGCACCACGTGGTTGCCGTAGCGCGGGCTGCGGTCGGACTGCGGCCAGCCGCACGCGCCCTGGCAGTTGTTGGCCTGGTACGTCTCGGGGATGAGCACGGAGCGCTCGGCGCGCAGGTCGACGCTCAGCTCGCGCAGCGCGCACGGCCCGTCCGCCGCCCCGGCCCCCGCGCTGCGCTGTGCCCGCGGGGCCCCGCTCCGTGCGCGCCCCCGCCACTCGGCGCGCAGACCCTGCAGCGCCTTGAGCAGCAGCAGCGCGCGCAGGGGGCCGCCGGGGCCGCGCGAACCCCCCGGGGCCCCGGGGCAGAGCGCGAGCAGGCGCTCCAGCAGCGGCGCGGCGGCGGGGGGCAGGCCCGGGAGCCCGCGGAGCTCGGCAGCCGCGGCCCGAAGCTCGGCGGCCACACGGTGCGCTAGGCCCGCGGCCCAGGGCCCGGACTCGGGGCCCCTAACGTCCCCGGCCGTGGCCGTGGCCGTGGCCGTGGCGGGAGGCGGCAGCAGCAGCAGCAGCGGCTCCTCGCCGTCGAGCAGGCGCTCCTGGGTCGCGGGGTCCGACAGGTTGACGAGGCCCTGCGGGAAGTCGGCCAGCGCGCCCGGGTCCAGGGCCAGGCGCGGCGGGGAGGCCTGGGCCGGGGGCCCCCGCAGGGCGCGCACCAGGCGCGTGAGCGTCTCCAGGAAGGGGTCTGCGCTGGGCGGCGGCTCCTGGGGCTCCTGCTCCTGAGAGGGCCTGGAAGGCGGAGTTGGGAGGTGTGAGCAGGTTCGAAGTTCTCCCCCTACCCGCCACCCGCGCCCCCGCGGGGCCTGCACACACCTGGGTGGCGGGAAGGGCACTTGGTCCAGGAGGCCGTGCGCGGGCACTGGAGTGGGCCCCGGCGGTGGCAGCAGGAGCAGGGCCGGGGTCATGCGCGTGAAGCAGCGGGGGTCGCGGCCGAACAGCAGCTCCTGCAGCTGGGCGGTGCTCAGCGGCGCACCCCGAAGGCCTGGCGCCACCCCGGCGAGGCTCAGCCTTTGAACAACTAGGGCAGCCCCCCGCCCCAGCCAGGTCCCATCTTTGAGAGCCTACCGTCTCCTCGGGGTTGCAGGGCCAGGGTGACCCCAGGGCTGTGCCAGGTCCCCACTGGGCGCTCCACAGCCAGCAGCAGGTAGCGCGTGTCCCGGGACCAACAAAGGTTCTGTGGAGATGGGGGCTCAGCCCAGTTGGCTGGGAGGAGGGTGCCAGCCCTGCTCTGCCCGCTGCCCACCCAGAACACTCGGAGCCTTGTTCAGCACAGCTTAAAAACCCCATTCCCGGGACGCCTGGGTGGCTCCATTGGTGAAGCGTCTGCCTTCGGCTCAGGTCATGATCCCAGGGTCCCAGCTCGAGCCCTGCATCGGGCTCCCTGCTCCACGGGGACCCTGGTTCCCCCTCTTACCCCACAATAAACAAGTAAATAAAATCTTAAAAACAAACAAACCAACCCACCACCTCCATACCCTCTCCTCTGCTGGGTGAGGGCTCCTGGAGGCCCGGGAACGGCCCCATTAGGTGCCCTGGTACCTGGGTGCCTGGCAGCCGGGTCCCCGTGACAGTGACCTCAGGACCCGGCCCGGGGTACAGCACCAGCAGCGCCAGCTCCAGGGGCCCAGCTCCTCCGGGTGGGGGCGCCTGGAACTTCAGTGTGACTGTCGGCTCCCAGCTCACTATGCCCGGGACAGACATGGAGGGGAGGACACCTGAGGCCCTGGAGCCCAGGCCCCTCCCCGCACCCGCCCTGCGTTCCTGCAGGGAGAGCCCCTGGCCCAGCTGAGAGCCTTGGGGACCTGGCGGGAGAGGTCTGACACCCAACATGGGTCGCCCAAAGGAATGAGCGGTGGGGGTGGGTGAGGCTGCCCCTGTTCACTCTGGGCTCCCCGTCTGGGGCTCTCTTTGGGGGAAGCTCATTCCGCCAGTGGCTCCCAGGGACAGGCCAGCTCTCACAGCAGGGCAGCCTCGGCTGGACCTTGAGGTTGGTTTGGCCGCCCTCTGTTGGGCTCCTTTCCTGGGAAGGGCAGCAAGGGGCAGGTCTGGGAGCCCAGCTTTGGGGATTTAGAGCCCCCACAGGAGCCCAAGGGCACCCACTTCTGGGCCATGGGGGAGGCTGGGGGGGGGGGTCTGGTGCAGCCATGTCCCTTCTCAGGAGACCAGGGGCGGATCCCCTGCTCAGCAGGCAGCCACGGCCCCCCACGTACCTTCCTCCAGGTGCAGCACTGCCAGCCGCCGCCCCCCCCGGCTCCCCCAGCCATGCCTGCAGCTGCTGCAGAGGGAGCAGTGCGGGCTGTCCCGTGCTGGTGGTGCAGACCCCGAACATGGCCATGTCGCGGGGACCCCAGTGTGCCCGCTGCACAGCCTCGAGGAAGGCGTGCTCATAGCCTCTCAGGGCCCCCACCACCCGAAGCGGGGTGCCGCTCCTGTTGCCGCTCTGGTCCAGGGTCACCAGGCACAGGGGTTCTTGTGGGCTCCCTGACAGCCAGTCCCAGTCTTGGTGGAAGATGAGCCCCCCTGTGTCTGTGGCTGGCTCTCCAGGCGAGGCTGGGACCCCGGCTCCCCGCGGGGGCCCCACCACCCACAGGACCAGGGCCATCAGCTGGAGCAGCAGAGCCCACATCCTGGCTGCCGGGAGGGGCTGGGTGGCTCTGACTTATATGGGTAAGGCCAGGCTGTTTGTGCAGGAGACGAGCCCCTATCTCCTCCTGGGCTGTGACCTTGGGGACCAGTGCTTGGTGCCCCAGCACGGACCAAAGCAGGCCAGGAAGCTCTCAAAGCCTCCTCTGTTCTGGCCCCACCGCCTGTCTCCTCACTCTGATAGGAGGCGCAGCCTGTGACCGACTTGTCACACGCCTGTCCTTGACAAGCGTCCCCCCGGAGGTGGGAGTGGGACCGGGAGCAAGGGGTGTTGGCCCAGACGATCAACAGCTCTGGGATCTGGGGAGGACAGGCCTGGGCCAGGGCAGAACGCGATGCCCCAGAGGACGGGGCAGTAGGCTTTGCTGGGAACCCCATGCCTTGGGTGTTCAGGCTGCCGGGCAGGTGAGCCTGGGCAGCGCGTGGTCCCCCCACTCCGCTGGGCCTCCCCAAGTGCTCGGTCACTCTGTTCTGGAAGAGAGCGAGCAGCTGCAGCTCTTCCTCCTCACGAAGGAGGTCCCTGACCCGTTGCTGGCTGGGCCTGCCCTCCCCAGCAGTGTCCTATGGGGCACAGGGACGCCAAAACAAGGATGCGGACGCCCCAACCCTGAGCGGCCCGTGTGCGGTGGGGCAGCACGGCAGGTGTTCACCGGCAGCGCGTGGGGGCCCACACCTCTGCGCCATTGCCCCCCAGTTGCCGACACAGCAGTTCAGTCTGGGCATCGGGACAGACGTTTAATGATGAGCGGTGAGGACGTGACACGGGCCCGTACAAGAAGACCACACTCCGCTCTGACAGCAAACCACCACACGGGACCTGCCTGGAGAAGGGGCTGCTCTTCAGTTGGCTGGGGGAGGGGGTGGAATGTTCCCGGGGCCTTCGGAGGGCAGGGGAGGCCTCAGCATGGGGGGCATGGGAGTTGGGGGATGCACCCCAGGATTCGAGGGGTGAACTCCAGGAGGCTGGGGGTGGACCCCGGGAGCTGGAGGATGGACCCCAGGAGCTGATGGGTGGACCCCAGGAGGTGGGGGGTGGACCCCAGGAGGCTGGGGGTGGATCCCTGGGGCCGGTGGGTGGACCCCAGGAGCCGGTGGATGGACCCCGGGGGCCTGGGGGTGCACCGCAGGAGCTGGTGGATGCACCCCGGGAGCCTGGGGGTGAACCCCAGCAGATGGGGGAGGATGGACGCCTGGAGCAGGTGGGTGGACCCCTGGGGCTGGAGGGTGGACGCCTGGAGCCGGTGGGTGGACCCCAGATGTCGGTGGGTGGACCACCGGTGCCGGGGGATGGACCCCTGGTGCTGGGGGGTGGACCCCTGGTGCTGGGGGGTGGACCCCAGGAGCTGGGGGGGGCAGCTGGGGGGGGCCCGGAGGCCCTGAGGGTGCAGGGCCACTGGGCGGCATGGGTGGCAGAGGAAGGCCTCCTGGTGGTGGTGGGGGCAAAGCCTCTGGCAGAGGCGGCCGCGGGGGCAGACCATTCATCAGGGGGGGCGGGGGTCTCTTCACTCCAGGAGGCCCCGCGGGGAGGCTGGGCGGGGCTGGTGGCTTCTCCATCTTGAAATGGAACTGCAGGAAAAACTGGAGGGAAACGGAAGAGGATGAGTGAGGCCTTTGGGGCCCTGGGCCAAAGGACAGGCTGGCCAGGGCAGCCATCGAAGGTCCCAGAGTGGCTCACCTGCTTGGTTTCCCGATTCCAGTGAGTCCAGAACTTGCCTTCGGCCTTATCAATCTCTCTGCTCGGCACCTGCATGGGGAGGGGGCAGATGGGGGCCTTTAGGACCACCGCAGCTGACATGTCCAGGCAGGGAGCTCGATGCAGGGCGAGGGACCAGCGTCCCAGGCAGGGACTTACCCCTTTGGCCCCGAAAAGGCCCAGCTGGAACAGGATTTGGTTCTGGGATAACAGATTAGCCCCACTACTTAGCAAGGCCACCGCCCTCGGGAAGGAGCGGCTCGTGCTCCCGTTTGTGTGGCTGAAGTTACGGGATCCCTGAGCAGCCTGGCCACGAGAGCCTCTTAATGCCAGGAGCACCCGACCTCAGGACGACCAGCTCCCGACCCCCACGTCCTCTCCCACCCTTCCCAGGCAAGCGCGTGCTGAAGGGGCACCGGCGGCACCCTGCGTGCACCACCTTGAAGGCGATGGTCTCGTAGGGCTCGGCGGCCATGAGCAGGTACTGCCAGCGCCGGTCAGGCGGCTCAATCCTCTGCTCGTAGGCGGACATGAAGCGGTGGCGAGGCGTGACGCCCTCGGCGATCTCAGGGTAGTCGATCTGTGGGGACACGGCAGGTGGCAGCACCGCCCTGCAAGGGACCCTCCCCTCACGACGGGGCTCAGGCTTCACCTCACCTGGAAGAGGAGGCTCTGCTGGCCCATCTCCGTGTCCCTCTGCTTGGTCACTGCAACACATGAGGCTCTCAAGTCCAGGCCACCTTGTCCTACCCGAAGCCAAGGCACCAGCAGAGTAGCCTAGCACAGCCCATGATGGGGGGCAGGGCACTAGGGGACCTGTACTTGGGTGGCTGCCCAGGGCCAGGAGGGTCCCTGCCTGAGACCACAGGGAGGGGCGCGGGCAGGAGCCCGGACGGCACAGGCAGCTCCAGACTGGGCACGCTGTGCACGCGTGGCCAGCGAGGTCTGTACCCCGGCTGCTGGGAGGGCGCCCTCTGCACGAGAGATCCGTGGCCAAGCCGCTAGCAACCGTGTCCCCACCTCCAGGCTGCTCTCCGTACAGCTCCGAGGCACGCCATACTCACCCCCCTTCAGCCCTTGATAGCCCCCCTACGAGGATTCTGTCATCCCGGCCTTAGCTGATGACACAGACCTGCCCCCAAGCCTGTGCACTGCTGTGTCCTACCTGGAATGCCAGTCACCCACACGGTTTCCACTTTTACTCCAGACACCCGCCTGGGAGCTTTTTCTCTTTCCTTCCAGCACCCGGGACACAATCCTCTACTTTCCGACTGAACCGCTTCACCAACTCCCCGGCAGGTGACCCAGGAACCCTCCTCTCCGTCCAAACGTTCCACTGAGTGGTCCCTCGATGTGGACCCTTCCCCTCCCCCAAGGTCAAAGGAAAGGGACCCATGGCCCCTCCTCCCACAAGGACTGTAAACCACCACCAGCTCCCCAAACGCCAGCATAGGTCAAGGGAAGCCCCGACACCGCGACTGGGCGGTCTGAGAAAGTTCACGGGGAAGACGGGGCTCACGGGGCCAGAGGGAGAGGGAGGTGGGGGAGGGCCCCTGCTTCGAAGAGAATGGCAGCCTCTGTGGGGCTCAAGGACAGGGGCCGGGGGCTCGGTCACACCCAGCACCAGCTGCAGGCCAGAGCGTGCGCCCAGACAGAGTCACCTTTGTAGCCGGGGCGGCCGATCTTCACAAACTTCTTCACCTCCACCTTGACCTTCTCAGGCGCCGGCTGGGCGGGGGCCTCCTTGGCCTCCTTGGCGGCTCGCCGGGCCCTGCAGGTGGGACGGATATGGCGCAGTGACCCCCCACAGGCCGCCAAGGCCACACACCCAAGTGCTGGAGTCCAACCCCCACACTGACCCTGGAGTTTGCCTGGGAGGCCAAGGGCACGGGGGACTGGCTGGGGGTCCTGGGGTTTGCGTGAAGTGGGGACGGGACAGGCCTGGGCACCTTCTCTTCTCGTCCCACGTCCCACTGCCCCTTCCTACGGGGTCTCCCACGAACCCTCACTGCTTTGCCCTCACGTCCCGGAAGCCTCACGCTCAAGCAGCTCGGTCAGCTCAGCCGTGCGGACAGAGCCTCGCCCGCTCCCCTGGCGTCCCCTCAGCAGCTCCGAGGCACGGCCGGGCTGGCTCGAGACCGCCTCACGCGGACAGACCCGAGCGACGCCTCGTGTGCCTCGGAGGCCGGGCCCGGGCCCTGGAAGGGGTCTGGGGCACTCACAGGTTGGTCTGATGCTTCTTCCCCTGGGTGTGCGCCAGGTAGCTCCCCTGCAGCAGGAAAAGCACACGGACGACTCAAGACGAGGCACATGGGGTGGGCCGAGGGAGGGGCCGACCTCCGTCCACCGGCTGCCACAGAACGGACAAGCTCTCGGGGTTCACACCGCGTGGAAGGATGCGCACACAGAGCCCGAGAGTGAGTCTGCGAGCGTCAGAGGTCACGGCGTGGTGGGACGTGGCAAGTGTCACCGCCTGCCTCGGTGGACCTGGCTGGAGGTGGGGAGCGCCAGGCACCAGCTGGCGGACAAGTGAACTTGCCCTGTGACCCTGAGCATCTGTGGACCAGAGCCCAGGGGACCCCTTCCCAGAGAGCAGGACAGACTCTACGGATTTCTGGACCAGCACAGGGACACTGGGCCACGAGTGGGGACGTCTGTGGTCATCGTGACTGGGGGACGCTGCTCAGCAACCCCCAGAGAGCCGCGCCCAGGGGGACAGATGCTGACATGCCACTGGTCCACAAACTGAGAAGTCGCCAGAACATTCGACGGTGTGGAGGAGGACAACCCACGTCTATCTGTTACAGACGACCACGTGAGCACTCGTGAGACCATCGCCGGGATGACCTCAGGGTCGCTCAAAGAAACAAGCTGCAGCCACACTGACGAGCCCTCGACACCTGTTCTGGAGCGTCCCGGGTGGCGCCTGCAGGCCAGTGCTCACGGGGGTCCCCGAGGGCGTCCAAGATACGTGGGGCAGACGGAGCCCTGCATGCCCTGGGCAGCGGCGGGCTCTGGGGGCGCAGGCTGGTGAGCAAGCAGACCTGAGCCCCACCGCCCCCGCCGCGCTCTGAATGACATCCAGAACTGAGAGGGAGAGCGCGGTGGGACGGGGATGGGAGCGGTGAGTCCTGCCGGAGCTGGGACGGGCAGCACCCGGACCGGGGGAGCAGCAGGGCCCCGCCCAGAGCGGAGAAGGCGTGGAGAACGCACCTCGTTGTTGTGCAGGGTCAGACACAGCTTGCACTCGTACGAGCCCAGATGGTTCTTCATGAAGTACGGGTCCTGCACAGGGAGACACGCGGTCAGCAACCGTACCCCGCGGCAAAGAGCCGAAGCCTCCCGTCTGGCTGGCAGAGAGAGCGGCTACTCTCCTCCTGGGCAGGCGTCCCAAGGACAGAGGACCACAGGGCCCCATAGGGTCTTCTGCCCGAAGCAGTGCTGTGGGACCAGCTGGGATCCCACGGACACAGGCCATCTGGCAGGGCTGGAGGCCCACAGTGCTGGTTTCCCACCTCTGGGGGCAGTTCTGGGCCTGGATGACAGCAGAGCCGAAAGAGCACTGCCGGGCACCTGCCTCCGGGGCTGGGACAGGGATCTGTCACCAACTGTGCTGGCATCCCCAGCACCACCGCAGAAGCCAGGTGTGGGAACAACAGAAGCAAATGGGTTAAAACAAAGGCCCTGATCTGTGTGTGCAGAAACTCCCAGGCCAGACAGGTGATGTTCCATAAACACAGGCCGCAGGGTAGGCGCATCCGACCCCAGGCATGGATCAGATCAGCTGTGGTTCGAACCCTAACTCTGCTGCCCAGCGGCCGTGTCATCTTCAGCAAGGACAGTCCTGCCTTGCTTCCTCAGGAGGACGGTAACAGAACTGACCTTAGAGGGGGGCGCTCCCCACAAGTCAGAGGAGAACCACACACTGGCTGCTGGGGGGCACGCTCAGGGCGGCTCTGCCCCCAGGCCGCACTGGGTGATGTCTGGGCACAGCTGTGGTCCTCACAACCAGGATGCTGCCCGGCTGCCAACAGCCCCCCCAACGTCCGAAGTGCCGAGGGGTAGACTCCGGGCTCCCCCCAGCTGGGGACGCCCAAATGAAACGTCACCCTGTGCTGCCTACTGCTAAAACATCGAAACTCCCACGATGCTATCAGGGCCCTCGCCACTGGCAAGCCTCTGCGGCTCTGGGAAGTCAGAAAAAGTACACCCTTGGTGCAGTCACGGCCCCTCTGAACAGCAGTGGTCTGCGGGGTGCCCAACTGGAGCTGCTCTAGGTCACGTTCCCTCGATTAAAGATCAGGACCCCAAGGCCAAAAAAGCTGGGCAGCAAGGCCAGGGGCACCAGGGACGGGGTGTACCGAACTTGGCTCCGCTGACTGAGGTGGGGGGAGGGGCCCCGAGCCAGGAGGAGCTGCCTGCCCGCTGCCCATGGCTCAACCCACCTTGTTGATGTCGATGGTCTCCAGGGCCAGCTGCCGGAGGCGCTCCCTGCGGTCCCGGTTGCTCTCGGAGGAGGAGGCCACGCCTCCACTCCCCGTCTTGCCCCCAGGGCGATGCTGGAAGTCCATGGTGAGGCTGCTGGGCTTCACACACTGGCAGAGGGACCTGCAGGACCAAAGGGGAGGCTGTGAGAGCGAGGACATGGCTGGCGGACGGTCAGGTAAAGACCCCCTTTTCCAGCTCCCTCTTCCCCACGTATCTTCCAGGAGACAAAGGGCCCATGGTGGCCCAAAGACACACAAATCCGGAATAAAGATGAAGAAGGATGGGGTGGGGGGGCGTCTATGAACGTCTACGGAGGAAGACCAGCAAGGAAGTCACTGCAGCCTGAGAAGTGTAAATGCTCAGAGGCCCAACATGGCAACAGGGAAGAGGCGGCCAAGTTCTCTCACCAAGTCTCACCTCCTTCAGGAAGCCTTCCTGGACTGCGCACTCCTCCGAATTCTTTCTGCTTGTCTACACTCGATTCTTCCAAGCTAAATTCTACTTCCGCAGAATTTACCTACCCGCACCTTCTGCCTAACGCACAAGAGAGATGCAAGACCTCTTTGTGGCCAAGGAAGGCTCTCCTGGGACAAAAGCAGACTGGTTCCATGCCTTACTACTGTGCTTCCCACATCCTCTCAGACTCGGGTCAGACCCAACCTCCAGGAACCTCCCTCTGGCCTGTGAACACTGTCCCTCTTGACTTGGCCAATGTCAGCTCCAGGCCCCTGGCTTAAACCCACAGTATCTTGTCTTTGTAGAGGTTAGCTCATGGGAACGGGACCCAGGAATGAATATGACCTCACAAAGATGTCCCCATTCTAATCCCCGAAACCCAAGAATCGGAACCATAAATGGCAAAAAGGACCTTGCAGGGATGGGCAAGTCAAGGCCCCCGAGATGAGGGTGACTCTGGGTTCCCGGGGAGCCCGGCGTCCTCACGAGAGGGAGACAGAGGGTGGGGGTCCCAGAGATGGGCAGACCCCACGCTGCCGGCAGGGAGGATGGAGGGGGGCTGCGGGCCAGGCAAAGGCAGGAGCCGGGTCTTCCTGGGGTTCCGGGGGAATACAACCCTCCGCTTTATACTCAGAAACAAAGTGTTTAATGATTCATACGCTTATTTTACAGAAAAAGAGAAATGGGACGGAGAAGTAGAGGGGGTAGGGGGCTGCCTCCACGCTGAGTGTAAAGCCTGGCACAGGGCTCGATCGCGCAACCTGAGGTGGAATCAAGAGTCAAATACTCAGCCGACTGGGCCACCCAGGCGCCCCCCTTTTGTACTTGCGACCTCCAGGACTGCACAGCAATAAACGCGTCCTGTAAACCACGGGCTTTGTGGCGACGGCGGCCCAGCCCTCCGGTGGCTCGGAGCCGCCCCCAACTCCGCAGGAATCTAGATCTCTCCCTGGCGCAGTCCTTATGCCCTTCACACCTGGGAACCCGCAAAGCGACCTCCGGTGGCTGCCGAATCAGGAACGAGACCCAGCATGGCAGCAGACGCTTCATCACACCAGTCCGCCCAGAGCCGCCAAGCTGCTTCCTGAGACTGAGACAGAGCCCGAGACGAGCACCACCAACTGGGCAAGCCGTCCGCGGAGAGAACGCTGCGTCCTGAGGAGGAGACTCTACACCTGGGGGTCCCGCCAGGCACACCCGTGCGCCCCCTGTAAGACTGGGGAACGCTGCACGCCCACACCACGGGGCGCCTGGAGCTCCACGGTTCCGCTGCCAGACCTGGCCACGGGCTCGTTGGGGGAGGCCGAGCACCCGACCTGCAGGAGACGCGCGGTTTCCGGGTGAAGTGACAGACGCTCCCACGGGAGCGTCTACAAAGACACAGGCCCCCTCGCCTCCACCGGCCGCAGCAGGATCAGGGGCCTGGGAGGTCTCTTTCCCACAGGTCCCGAGTGAGTTACGCACCCCTGTGAGACGACACCCTCGTCTCAAGGCCGTTACAGGAGGGTGCCGGCCTGAACAGCGAAAACAGTGCTTCCAGGGGTGCGAGTGCGCTCGCATCAGCCAGCAGCCAGCCCACGGGTGGACAGCGGCCCGTGCAGCGTTGCCAGCGACACCACGTTGGGAGGCCTCCTCACTCGGACCAAGGAGGCTGTTCCCAAAAGGAAAACAAAGATAGTGCGTGCTCCCCGGTTCAGCTGCGCTCGGGGGGGGGGGAACGGGCAGCTCCAGAGGCCCGGACAGAGGCGTGCCCCCACTTCCTGTCCCTACTGTACTGGCGACTCCAGAACACCCCACGGGCCTTGCAGGAGTGCAGGTGCCACTCGGAAGTCAACAACGGTAACAAAGCCAAGAGCCCGGCGAGAAGCCCAGTTCCTTCATGAACAGCGGGATAAGCCCCTCCAATGCTGGACAACAGGCACCAGGGCCTGTGCAAAGAGTGATGGGCTCAGGGAGATGGAACTACAACACTGAACTGGTGACCCAGTTAGAGGGAAACCAGTGAGCCGCAGGGACCCAAGGTGCCGGTTACTCGTAGCCCACTGCCCACAGGAGCCCCATCCCCCTGGGAGAGCCCACGCGCCCGTGCAGCTGCGTGGACAGGCCGCTGTCTCTCTCTCAGAAGAACCAGAGCAGAGGGCCACTCCACTCACAGGGGCAGGGACAGTGGGAGGGAGTCAGAGTCGTGCAGGAAATGAGGAGGAGGCTGAAAAGAGGGAATTTCATCAAAAGGTGCCATTTCCGCACGCCCTGCTGGCCCCAGAAGGTCCAGCTGGAGGCCAACAGCCCAGCCCAGGGGCACAGCAAGAGCGTCAGAGGTGGTGTGCTCAGACCTGGACAGCTGGGGTTGGCGTGTTCCCAGCGTCTTTCCAGGCTCGCTAGGTGAGAGGCTGGGCCCTCGCACACAGACACGTAGAATTCCACATACCCCCCCTTCACTGGGCAGGCCAGAGGTCAGCAAGGCGAGTTAAACCCAGAACGAAAACCCTTGGAAAGGAAAGACATGACCCACGCGAGGAAGAGCTGAACGTGAGAGCTGGGGTCCCCGTTAAACAAGACTTTTAGGAAGGAGAGCGAAAACGGGAAACAAAAGGCAGAACAGAACTCAGAAGAGGTTTCGGAGCGAACACAGCAGGACGCGTGGAAAGCATCAAGAAACCCGAGAGCATCCCCCCTAACGGTCCTCACCCGGAGCTGACACCTCCTCGCTCCGACAGGGACGAGTAAAGGTCCCGCCAACGAAAACACGCAGGGAAGCTTACCACACCCGGAAAACTCCCCGTTTCTAGCAAAGAAAGAAAACGACCAGGAGCAAAGAGTGGGCAACCGGAGGGGGACCGACTTCTCCCAAGAGCACTCCACGGGCGGCGCAACCCTTTCCCCGTCTCACGGCGGTTCCGCCCGACCGCGGTGCTGCGGGGGACAGGAAACCAAGGCCGCCAAGTCAGTCCCCGCCCCCAGCCGCCGCTGGGCACCGCTGGACGGCCAGCCTGAGGGCAGAAGCGGACTCGGGAGCGCACGGACGGCTCCGGACGCCGGGCCGGCTGCCCCTCCTGCAACCCGAGCTGCCGCGGGCCTGTGTGAGGCCCCTGCGGGGGCGTTTCTGCGGGGACGGCGGGGTCGAGAGGCCCAGGAAGCAGTCGATCTGTTTACGACGATCAAAGAAGGCGGGGCGCCTGGGGGCTCCGCCGTGGAGCGCGCGCCTTGGGCTCGGGCATGATCCCGGGGCCCCGGGGTCGAGCCCCGCGCGCGGCTCCCCGCTCGGCGGGCAGCTGTCCTCCCTCCCGCTCCCTCTGCAAGGACAAGACCCGCCCGACGGAGCTGAGCGGGGACACCGCGGCCAGGACCACCGCCCCCCGCCGCGGGCCAACAGAGGAGGCTGGGCGCGGGGCGGGGCCGAGCAGCGCCCGCGGGACCCCCGCCGGGGCGCCCACAGCCGCGCGGACCCCGCCCGAGGCCCAGCCCCCGCCAGCTCCCAGCACAGAGAGGAGGAGCGAGCGCGGCGAAGCGGCGCGGCCGGCCCGCGCCCAGCCCTTCCCGGGGGCCCGCAGCCAGGGACCCCCCCCAGTGAAGGGCCCCGCGGCTCCCGCGCGCCGCACCCCCGACCCGACCCCGCCGGCCGCGGGACAGACTTCCGAGGAGGCGAGACTCGTCCGGCCCGCCCGGAGCGCGGCCCGGGGGCTGGGGGTCTGTGCGCCCCGCGAACCCCAAAGCCGCCCGGCTCTCAACCCACGTCCGCTGCAGTCCGGGGAAGCCAGAGCCCCGGGACCGCCGCCCCGGGACCGCCGCCCCCAGCCCGCGCCTCTCCTCACCCCGCGCGGCTTTTCTCCCCGCGCCCGCCGCGGCCACGAATACGTTATGCGCACGCGCCCCGGGCGCTAGGGAACCACTTCCGGGGTCAACGGAATGGGGCCGGGAGGGGGTGGGAAACGGTCTTCCGTGTGCGCATGCTCGCTCTTCCAGACGCGCCGGAGGCGCGAGGAAAGGGGGCAGGGCTGATGAGCGCCAAACTCGAAGTGCGCGTGCGCAACGGGCCCTCAACGCCTAACGCGCGGGGTCAGGTCTCACCGGCTTCCACTCGTCGGTAAAGGGCGCCACCAATCGTGAGGGGACCTTCCTCTGTTCCCACCCCGGATCCACCTTATTTCATGCTTATCTACGAGGATCGTGCGTGTCGCCTAGTATCGCGTGCGCCCCACGAGGGCTTCGCGTAGTGGCGAGTGCCCCCGGGACGCCAGCGCCACGCGTCGGCGACCCGCAGAATGCGTGGCTCAGGAGCGCGCAAGCGCAGTGGCTGCGGCAGCGCTTCCGGGACGGGACTTTTTTGGCGCGAGTGGGGACGGCGGCCGGGAGGGCGCGGTCCGCGCTCCGCGGTGTGGGTCCCGGCAGCGCCATGCGCTACAACGAGAAGGAGCTGCAGGCGCTGTCCCGGCAGCCGGCCGAGCTGGCGGCCGAGCTGGGCATGCGGGGTCCCAAGAAAGGCAGCGGTGAGCGGGCCGGGGCGCCGGGCCTGGGCGGGCCGGGCGGGCGGGGCTGGGCGGCCGCGAGCCCGAATGAGCCCGCCCTGTGCCCGCAGTGCTGAAGAGGCGGCTTGTGAAGCTGGTGGTCAACTTCCTCTTCTACTTCCGGACGGACGAGGCCGAGGTGGGCCGGGGGGCCGGGGCCGGGAGCCGAGGGTCGAGGCCCGGCGGGGGGCGGGGGCGGCTGGGGGGCGGGGCCGAGTCGGGGGCCGGGGGCGGCTGGGGGGCGGGGCCGGGGGCGGGGTCCCCGCCGAGGCCCGCCCCCAGCGCGCCCTCGCCCCGCTCTGCCCGCAGCCCGTCGGAGCCCTGCTGCTGGAGCGCTGCAGAGTCACCCAGGAGGAGCCCAGCGGCTTCTCCATCAGTGAGTGCCCAGCCCCGCCCTGCCCCTCGGGGCCCCGCGGCCGCGGCCGTCGACCTGGAGCTAAGTCCACTGCCTCGGGCGTCCCGAGGGCGGGCCCGGCCCTTCCCTGGGGGCGCACCCACTTTCTAGGTGCAGCGGCAGTTCCGCGGGGACGTTCTCTCTTGCTGGGGAGCACTGCACTGTCCCGGTGCCCGGCCGGGCTCTCGCCCCGCGCGGGATCCCCCCGGGGGCGCGGGATCCCCCCGGGGTCGTCTTGAGAGCGGCGGAGTCGGCTGATTTTGTGGTGTGGCGCTCCCCGTCCGGGAGGGCACGAGTCCCACAGCAGGGTGTCTGTAGGGGTGGTTCCTTGCCAGGGGACGCATCCCGAGGCCATCCTGGCTCCTGGGGGTCTCCGGCAGTCCCAGAGGCCCCTTACCGTTGCAGAGTGGTTCTTGGTGGGGTCAGGGTTGGTGCCCACCTGCTTCCAGTTGATCTTTTCTAGGCAGTTGCACCTGTAACCGTCCTGTGTGCAAGTGGGGCCGCGTTTTTAGGCTCTAGGGGTTAGGACTTGAACATATGGAGCTGAGGACACAGCTCATTCCCCAGCACGGCTGGTGGGAAGGGATGAGTCTGGACTTGGACTGGAGGAGGGGACCCTTGGACAGAGGCCACAGGAAGCTGAGGCCTGTGGCGGGCTCTGGGTGGGGTGGGGGGCCAGTGAGCGGGAACAGACGGGGGCTGCTCCCTCGGCAGGCTTCCTGGAGGACCCCGAGAGGAAGTATCACTTTGCCTGCTG
Organism: Taxidea taxus jeffersonii; assembly: GCA_003697995.1. NCBI lineage: Eukaryota > Metazoa > Chordata > Mammalia > Carnivora > Mustelidae > Taxidea > Taxidea taxus. The sequence goes on from ML108321.1 coordinate 23,360, forward strand.
CAGTGAGGAGCAGTGTCAGCAGTGGATGGGGGCTCTGCGGCGAGCCAGGTGGGGTGTGGGCCTGCCTGGGGGGTCTGGGGCGGGAGCACAGCAGGGCTCTGTGAGCGCGTGCCACTTGCTCCCCCAGCTACGAGTTCATGCGGAGAAGCCTCGTATTCTACAGAAACGAGATCCAGAAGATGACTGGCAAGGTGTGCAGAGGGCCTGGGGGCCAGGGGTGGGAGCTGGGCGCGGGGGCGGGGCAGGGGCCTCGGGCCTGGGCTCATGCCGTCCTTTCACCCACACAGGACCCCCTGGAGCAGTTCGGCATATCTGAGGAGGCCAGGTTCCAGCTGGGTGGCTTGAAGGCCTGAGTCTGGAACAAGCCCTCCCCATCCCCTCCACGCCCTGGGTTTCTTGGTCAAGCCTGGATTTCCTGCGCAGGTGTTTGGCTTAAAGACTTCAAAAGCCCAAGGTTGGTGGGGGTGGGCAGGGGCGGGTTAGAGAAACAACCCAGCAACGCCCCACCCCGACCTGGACTGGTCTGGCACCTGTTGGGTGCCCCATGCTGCTACCGGGGGACAAGTGTCCACTCCTAGAAGCTGCGGCCAGCCCCTCGGGTCCATCTGCCTGGGGCCTGGCAGCTGCTGAGGCTGGTGTAGCCCTGTGCAGGCTGAATGGACGTGGCTGGACGATGCTGTGAAGGGTGTGGGGGCCGCGCCTCCCGGATCCACTGTGAATTCTACTCCTGCCGCTGGGGCAGGCCCTGGCCGATGCTTCTGGGTGGAGCAGGACGCCTTCCCTCTCAGGCCAGCGTGCTTCTTGTACTCAAATAAAGGGACCTCTTTTCCACGGGGGATGGTGCTGTGGTGAATGCGGGGAGGGGCTGCTGCCCTGAGGTGGTTGGAGTGAGGCAGGGCTGCTCCAGGAGAGGGACAGAGACCTAGAATCAGACCAGGGAGAGACACGTAGTCTGGGATTTTGCTTGGTCCGTGGCCCACGGGGTCGGTGGTGCTGACAGGCCCCAGGAGACAACGGAAGAGTCATGTGATTGAACCCGAGGATGACCTGTGACCCCAGTTCCTAGGCCTCCCCTTGAGTATAGGCACGACTCTGGAAAGGGTTCTGCAAATGTTAGAGTCCTAAATCAACTCGTTAAAAAAAAAAAAAACCACCACGAGAGGCATCCTAGGTAGGCCTGACCTAATCAGGTGTGAGTGTGGGAGGTGCTGGGCCTCCCTAAGGGTGGGTGCTTGCTGTTGGCCATGGTCCCATGACCGCGTGAAGGAGCTTGCCAGGCTCCTGCTGGGGGTCTCTGTCCTCCCAGCTTGGGGAGTGGGGAGCGTGGCCCCCAGCCCTCACGCCTCTCCTGCATCACGGTCAGAAAGAAACGCTGCCAGCAGACCAAGTTCAAGTGAAAACAAGTATTTTATTACAGCGCCTAGAAGTGGAAACGCAGATTGCACTGGTGTTCTCTTAGGAAGAGGGTCGAGCCAGCAGCCCAGCACCCCCAACTGAAACACAGTCTACCAGAAACACAAAAGCAAAACCCCGTCGGAGTTACAGATCAAGGTCGAGAGACATGGGAGACAAACCAGTGTGGCTGGACCGTGGGAATGAGGGTGGGTGGGTGGGGTGGGTACAGAGGGGCACGTGAGCCTCGGAGAAATCACAGTCCATAGCTGCAAGACCTGGCGAGCTGCCCGGGAGGGCCGTGTTCACGGTTAGGTTTTCCTGAGCAGAGCCACCTGCGACCAGCAGACTTCCCTGAAGTGGCCCGTGGTCAGCGGCAGCCCCGGGGCTCCATGGCCCTGCGTGCTGCCTGCCTCCCACCAGGGGGCCGTGTCTGCACACGAGCATCTGCTGCGAGACTCCGTCTGTCTGCAGGAGGCCCCCCCAAGTGACGTGCTGTGTGCCTGGAAAGGGCTGCTCTGTTCTACCCCGGGGACGCCTGTGTGACCTCTGCCGTCCACCCTGTATCTTTTCAAGGAGCCCTGTGCGCCTGATGGGGGCGGCAAGCAAACACTGCCCTGTCCTGGGGGGCGGGGGTTGGGGTTCGCAGGGGTGAGGCACAGCACCTTCGTGCGCCGGGAGCACCAACCCAGAGGGCGGGAGCCAGAGCAGCCAGTTACGGAAGGACGGGCCGGTTTCAAAAACCCATCACGAGCACCATCTTCTGCCTCAACTATTGGTCTGGGCCACCCCCAGGGCAGGCAGGAAAGCAGAGCTCTGGCAGGCCCCTGCCTGGGGGAACTGGGGAGCCAGGCAGCCGACAGCCAGACCTGCGCTGCTCAGACCAGTTTGCTTTCAGGAGGCAGCTGCAGGCAGGAAAGGACCCTGCGCTGGCCCTCTTTGGCCTGTGTGCCTCAAGGCACCTGCCTGCCCCCCAGAAGAGAGGGGATCAGGAGGAAGCAGGGCCAGGCCGGCCCAGTGCGCCGACCCTCCGCAGGCAGGAGTTCAGGGCCCACCCGTCATGCACAGCCCACCTCTGGGAAGAGGCAAGTTCCCGGTGCTCCTTGGTGGGTGCAAGCACCTGAGGACGGGCTCCTACCTCACCAACTCAGCCCTTCCTAAAGCACCATCTTGGGGTCCAGGGCCTCCTGCCAGGACCTTGGCTGACGTTCGCCATTTGGGGTCCTGGGGACTTCTGGGCGCACCCTTTTGAAGACTGCGCACAGACATGACGCTGGTCAGACTGCTACGCTGGAGGGGCCGGAGAACCCTGCTGGCACCTTCTGGAAGCATCCGGACGGCTGTCCCGGCTCTGCCCTGGCCGCCGCCCCCCAGCACCTCCGCTCCCAGGCACCGTCAGGGCGGGTGGGATGGCAGCGGCACGGCACGGACGGGCCAGAGGGCCTGCGGCAGGGCGCGGGGCCGAGCACTGCCCCAGGAACCGCGGGCACGCAGTAGGGGGCGAGGGCTGGCCCTGGGCCCGTGCCACTGTGTGCACTTGAATAAATAGGTTTTCCCCTCACTTTTTTTCTTCTTTAGTTTACTGTGCATTATACAATCTAAAAATATATGAAGTCAAGTCTATGAAATTTATAAATTTTCATCACATCTCTATAAAATACTGTCACTCCTCAGCGTGACTCTCTTCTGTACAGACAGCCCAGGCCCCCGGGACTACCCAGCGCCCGTGCCGGGAGCTCACCACGCGCTCCGATGCACCGCGGAGGGGGCCCGAGCCGAGCCAAAGTAAATGCACTTGCTGCACCGGGCCCGCTGCCGCCGGGAGTCGGGTACCAGCCCTTCCTCAAGCACCACTCAGAACGGGGCCGCACACGACCGGGGAGGCTCTGACAGGCCCGCACCCGCCGGCCGTTCCTATGCCAAAGGCGCCAACGCCAGGCCCGAGCCGCTGCCAGTCTGCAGGAGCTGTTCACAGTGATGGGGCGGGGACAGGGCCTCTTCCGAGGAATGTCACGACAGAGCCAGCCACCCTCTGCCCAGAGACAGCCGTGCCTTTGGTATAGGAAGAGCGGCGGGAATAAATAGGGCAGGCGCCTCGCAGCCTGGTTTTGGCGTTGGTCAACCTCCAGTCAGCACCAAGAGGGCGAGCGGGCCGAGGCCCACGTGGACATAGCACCGGGACGGCGCGGCGGCGGGCAGTCCTTTGGGACGTCGGTGGGTAGGTCCTCTCACACACAGTACGTACACTTCTCAACGGGTCGCCTTACGACTTCGGTGGAGTAAAATAAGTCAGAGTTGTTTATACTTTTTAAAAAACGATAAATACTTTATCTAAAACTATCGACAGCATGAGCCGCAGCCGGGCCCCAGCGCCTCTGCAGGTCTGCGCGGCGCAGATTCACAGTAGAGCCTCGTCCCGTCTGCGGTCCGTCCTCGCCGTCCTGGGGCCGCCGGCCAGGCCGGCCTTGCATAGGTCTCGCGGTTGAGGTAGAAATCCTAGTTACCTGTGGAGACCCGCGCGGGAGGAAAGGCAGCACAGCGTCAGCGTCCCACGCAGGGGAGCCCGGACCTTCCCCCAGGCCAGGGAACCAAAGCCTCCTACAGACAGACAGACGGACGGTCGGACAGAACGTGGTTGCTGCAGGACCCGCCTCTCCTGGCGGGGACCCCTGGTGCCACGCCCCTGGTCCGCTCAGAGGCAGTAGGTCCCCCTCCTCCCCTCTCCCCCCACCAGGAGCCTGGGCACCGAGGCCCTCCCTGGCCACATGCCAGGCCCTGCTCGCAGTCCAGCCCATGGAGACCGCCCGTGAGAGCCACAGGGCACAGGAACAGAAGGCGATGGTCTGCTGTGGGCCAGGCCCAGGAGCCTGATGCCCACGAGCTTCCACACGCACACCTCGGACCTCTTCAAAGCCAGTCCTGGCCCCACACCTTCCCTGATGGCGTGAGACCCCCCCGCGCGCACCAAAGCCACTCTGCCTTCTGGGCTTTTCTAAGAGGACTGTGGCACAGCCTGTTCCCGGACCTCAGGTAAGGCTATCCACCGACCTGCGCCCTGACCAGGAGGCCATCAGACTCCAGCGGCCCCACGCCTGTTTGCACGTAAACACGCGGCAGACGGCGGAGGACAGCCCGGCCCCAGTGCCCTATTAGTGCCCGGCTTCCTTTTCTTGAGTCCTTGGCCCCAGGGATGCCCCCAGGGACGCCAAGCAGCAGCCTTAGCAGGGCCTAGGTCTCTAACGCCCACACGGGGTCAGCGGAGACACGGACCAAAACCCCCGGAAGGCCTCATGACGACCTTCCACCACTTCCAAAGACAGGCCCTTCCTACACTGCCCCACGCCGACTCCACTGACGGCCAGGCACGGGCCGCGCCCCCGCGAGCGACAGGAGCTGTGCATCACGACAAGGCTGTCCCTCTGCCACTGGCCCCACGCGGCCCTGTGCCCACTGGCTCCCGGGGCCTGCAGGCAGGGGCCTCAAGCTCAGGAGCCCAAGGCACGAGCACTGAGTCTGAACAGCCCTCCACACGTGGCCTTTTCTTAAAGCCCTAATGGTGTGTTCAGGGAGACAGGCCGTGGGGGACCTGGAGCAGACCAATGGCAAAGCTGAGCTCTGAGCTGCCCCGGGGGGCCCCGGTCCCCCGCGGCCACAGACATGAAGCCTGAGGGTGACAATCACAGGCTCCATCCAGCTAAACAGGCCGGGCTCAGGACTCCTCCACCTCCTCCCAGCCACCTCTGCTGGGCAGGGCCCCAGGCGGGCTCGCCATAAAGGGCTGGGCCGGGTGGCGGGCCGGCCCTCCCCTGGAGCCCCGCAGTGGCTGCTCAGCCACCTGGGAGGCCAGAACACATGGCCATCCCTGTCTAGCCACCCAGTTTCCCTTGCCTCCCTGTGCTCTGTCTTCCCTTGCACCTCTCAGAACCAACCGTCTCCACCCGAGGCAGAACAGCCTGGGTCCCCTGGGCCCCTCCACTCTCTGCGGAAGGAAGGACAGATAGTTCAGGGTCTGGTACGGGCCCCCTGGTTGGGCTCTAGCCTTACCTTACAGAATACGAACGGCTAGCTAAGCAAGGTCTTTATCTTGGCTTAACCCCCGCAAGGCGCGCGGCATACGGAGGCGGCATGCCAAGGGAAACCCACACGGCAGACGGCCCCGTGGAGCTGGCCTGCGGGATCACGGGCGCGGCCTGGGCCAGGGCCAGCCCGGGCAGAGGCTGGTGGTGCACCGTGAAGGAGGGGCGGGGGGCCTTGTGCGGGAGGGAGGCGAGCTTGATGGACAGAGAGGCGTTAGCAGGCTGCAGAGAGGCGGCAGAGGAGGCGGGTAAGAAAGCCTGGTTAGCCGGGAGGGACGCGAGGTTCTGCAGAAGCACGGGCTCAGAGTTAGCCGGGAGCAGCGCAGGGGCAGGAGGCAAGGCAGCGTTAGGGGGAGGGGGTGCGGGGAGGGCGGGCTGCCCCGGCGGGGGCGGGGGCGGGGCCTGAAAGGAAGACGCGGGGGCGCCAGCCACCGCCTGCAGCGCGGTTAAGCCCAGCGTGCCGCTGCGACACGCAGCCCCGCTGCCGAAACTGGCTCCAAACGGATGAGCGGAGGCGGAAGGCACCGCGTGGTTAAAGACACCTGCAAACAGGAGAGAAAAACTCAGCTTCAACAGGTGGGCAGTGTCCGGCCAAGCGCAGAGAGACACAACAACGGGGAAGCAGACAGGGCCGCAGCTCCGTGGACGTCGCAAGGGCAGGGGCAAAGCAGCAAGCAGCAGGGCGGGGTGGCCAGGTGCGACTCCCCTGCAGGCCAGTGCCGGGCCATGCCCCCTGCGGGCAACGCCCCCCGGGCTCCCAGCCCGAGACCTGACTGCGCCGAGCAAGGAGCCGGCCGCGGAGGCCCGGGCCCCCCCTCCACGGTGCCCCCACACAGCAGCTGCTGTGGCCCCTCGCTCTGGCCCAGAGCCCGCGGGCCGTGTCGGGTGGGACAGGCGACCTCCACGGGAGGAAACCAAGCCCTAGCTGTGGCGCCGGCTCTCCTGAGGGGACGAGGGACGCCGTCACAACAGAGGGCCTGGCGCAGGCCGACTCACGCGTGAGTGCGCTGCCCACACCACAGGCACATCTGCGTCTCATGAAAAGGAGCAAGGTGGCAGGTGCAAAGTGGCCCCCAGGGGACAGGCGGGCACAGCCTCTCGCCCCTTAGGGGGCCCTGCAAGGGAACCTGTAAAGCAGTTGTCGTTAGCCCCACGGTCCGGGAGGGCGGCGGCGAGCGGCCCGCAGGAGCCGCGAGTCAGACGGGGGAGGCGCGCATCTGCCTACCTCCTACTGCGCCGCCTGCCACCCCAGAGGAGAAGCTGCCCATAGCATGTGAGTTGGTCAGTCTGGTCGCGGCGGACGAGACGTGCACTAGGCCGGCAGCGGCCGGCACAGAGCTGAACAGGGACTGCAGCACGGACGAGCCCAGGTTGGCCTGCAGGGACATGGGGCCCAGGGCGAACTGTGGGCCAGGGGCGAAGGTGCCCAGGAAGGGACGGTGTGTCTGGGCGGAGGGAGCCGCGCTGGCCGTCGAGGACGCCGCCGCGGCGAGGCCCGGGCCGCTGAGAAGGCCCCCGGGAGGCACAGTAGCGGCAGAAATGAAGAGGTTGTGGCCGTTCTTCAAGTCGGACTCGCGGTCCCGGCCCTTGCCCGGCTTGCTGTGCGTCAGCGAGGCCTTGTCCGGGGGCGCACACGCCGGCAGGCCCAGCTCGCCCGCCTCTCTGCCCTTGGGGCCACTCAGTCCGTCCAGCTGCCTCTTGTTCACAAAGGTGCCGGGCTCTGCGGCGGCGCCCTCCTTGCCCCGCGGGGTGGGAAAGCTTAGGGGGCCACTCAGGCTGGCCGCCTCAGGGACCTTGTGGGAGAGAGAAGCACCATCGCTGAAGCTGTGTAAACTGAGGTCGGCGGTCAGGCCCCCGCTGAAGGAGAAGCCGTTGGGAGGGTTGCTGCTGGGGCTTAGCCCCCCGGCCCCCGCCAGGGCACCGGGAAAGCCCTTCCTCGGGTGGGCAGCCAGCTTGGCATCGGCCAGGCCAGGCTCCTCTAGGGGCGGCCGGAAAGCGAACAGGGAGTTCTGGCTCAGGGCGGAGCTGGCCTGCAGCGGGCTGTCGGCACACTTGGCCAGGCTGAGGTCGGAGATGGGCGAGAAGGTGGATTTCCACTTGCTGCTGTTGGCGGGCTCGCTGGCAGGCGCCGGCTTCCTCCCGGTCAGACCACCACCTGCCGAGAACCAGAGCCGGTGAGGCCCAGGGCTCAGAGCCACCCCCTCCCGCCCGAGGGAAGTGTGTTACGGTCACACGTGCCTCTGCTGGGGGATCAGGCGACCGGGGCGAGGGTGGGACGACGGGATGGGGAGCCGGAGACCAGAGCGCCCGCAGGCGGGCAGAGTGTCAGACGCTGGTCCAGTTCGACCAGCAGGGGGCGGACTGCTGCCCCACAGTACTGAGAGCAGCCGTCACGGGGACATGGGTGACATTCGACATCGCCCAGAGACGGTTCTAGAGGTCCAGCGTGGTTGGTCCTGAGGGTTGAGGCCACACCCTGGGGCCAGGTCACCTTGAGCCTAGGAGTTACGAGGAAGGGCACACAGCCACTCACCACTTTCCAAGGTTTTCGGAGGAGATTTGCTTTCTAAGGAGATGGTTGCAATTTTCCTCTCAATTCTATCAAGAAAAAAATAGATGACAGAGGTATGAAATCCACTTGCACACTGCCCAGCCCACCCGCCTGCAGACCTCTCTACAGGGGACTGTGACTGCTGGGCAGAGCCCGAGCCCCTGGTGGGAAGCGGGATCCTGCCTGCAGGACGGGGACTAGGCTGAGAGCTCGGGAACAGGGGCATCACATCCCAACACAGAGAGACACCCAAAGTCCCAGCTGGGGCCACCTTGGTGTCAAGCCCCTGAGGCTCACAACAGCTCCAGGCACAGGCCAGGCCACAAAACAGTACGCTCCAGGTGCCCACACTTCCACGGCGCATCCCGGAGAACACCGCGACCTCCAGAAACACAATAAACTGCCCAAAGAATTTGGAAACGGAGAGGCTGGACATTCCCAATACAAAAGAAAAGCACTTGAGAGTGCCTGGGTGGCTCAGTGGGTTAAGCCTCTGCCTTCGGCTCAGGTCATGATCTCAGGGTCCTGGGATCGAGCCCCGCATCGGGCTCTCTGCCCAGCAGGGACCCTGCTTCCTCCTCTCTCTCTGCCTGCCTCTCTGCCTACTTGTGATCTGTGTCAAATAAATACATAAAATCTTTAAAAAAGAAAGAAAGAAAAGCATTCAAGTGTAAAACTTTTAAAAACATAATTTACATCTGAAGAAGAAGAACAAGATGAAGGAGCCTAGACCAGCCACCAAAGGTGCGAGCAATGAAAGACGCAGAGAGAAATGAGACCGGGCCAAGACGCAACACTCCTGTCCTTCAGACACCTGCGAGAACGTGTGATGACAGACCCAGAGACCAGAGAACATCCACGGAGCAGGCGTCGGACGAGAGACCGCCCGTCAGCACACGAGACAACTCCTACGGCCTGACAACGCAGGACTGCAAGGACGTCTCTCCACGGACACACACGGCTGTGAGCCACGAGCCACGAGCAGATGCTCCACACCCCCGGTCAGAGCGCAAGGACGCTCAGGGCGCCGGTGAGACCCCCCAAGCCCCCCAGGGAACAGTAACAGGTGCCAGCAAGAGCGCAGAAACACTGGCTCCCTCCCGCCGACGGGGCACGTGAGGACGGCTGCTGTGGAAGGTTCCTCAGCACATAAAACACGGAGTCACCGTCTGACCCAGGGCTTCCATACCCGGGAGACTGAAAATATTTTCTTCTTTTTTTTTCAAGACTTACTTGCTTATTTGAGAAGTAGCACAGGTGTGCGTGGTGCATGAGCAGGGTAGGGGCAGAGGGAGGAGAGCGAGCCCTCCAGCAGACCTCACGCCGAGCACGGAGCCCAACGCCGGACCGAGATCCTGACCTGAGCCGAAATCAAGTCGGACACCTAACCGACCGAGGCAGCCGGGGGCCCCAACGGACGATGCTTCAGACAGAGGGCAGTACAGGGGCGCTCACAGCAGCGTTACCCCGTTGGCTAAACACCGGACACCCCAGGCGTCCCCCAGCGTGTGACGAATGACTACGACGTGTGCAGTCCCTCCCCACGTGGGAACACGGTCCAGCCTCAGGAAGGGAGGGACCCTGATCCCTGCTACATGCGGAGGGACCCCAGGGACACGGGGCTCGGCGAGAGGAGCCAGACCCAGAAGGACCTGTCCTGCAGGACCCCACTCCCAGGAGGGCCGTCCACACAGAGACGGTGAGAGCCGGGGCTGGGGAGTCTGTGTTAAGGGCCACGGGCCTTTTTCTGGGGTCATAAGAATGTTCTAGAGTTGATACCGATAACGCTCGCACAACTCTGTGAACACACACAAACCCGCTGGGCTGCAGACTAGCACCGGGCCCCGCGAGCCCGACGGAACAGCGCCGCCCCACGCTGGGAGGGAGCACCGCTCTCAGCAAACACCCCACGTGCAGCGGCCGCTCTCGAGCCCCGGCCTGCCGTGGCCGCCTGCGCTGCTGTCCACTCCAAACAAGTGACACACGCACCAAGAACGAGGCACCAGGAACGAGGCGATGCAGCAACCCCACAGCCCGGGGGCTCCAGGCCCAGGCTGCTGGCCTGCCCTAGGTGTGACGTCTCAGGCAGGAGGACCGCCCAGGCCCTTCCCGACCAGCTTCTCACCACATAAAGGCGAGCAACCCGGGGGACCACCTACTCGAGCACGGCCACTCTACGGGACTGCACGCGGCCGCTGACAGGCCACGGTCAGGGCCCTGGCACCCACCGACGGCAGCCAGACACTGCCCCGGGACGGCGAGCTCATCCTGAGGGCCTCCTCCCAGAAGCCGCGCCCATGGACGCCCCGCGCCCACCCCACCCGGCCCCCCTTGCCTGGCGCTGCCCGGCTCGTCCTCAGAGCCCTGCTCCTCGTCCGAGGTCAGTGGGGAGTAGTGGGCCCCGTTGGTCTGGCTCAAGGGCTTCTCCTTCTTGAGAACCGGCGGCTGGTCGTTGTCCTGGTAAGGGACAGGGGAGCTCTTCAGGCTCTCGGGGGACGAGATGGCCGTGATCTCCAAAGGCTGGTTAATGTTGCTGACCTGAGGGACCAGCACAGACACAGCACACGCCTGTCAATGGGCTCCCCGGGCGCCAGCACCCACGGGCTTTGCTCGGGTCCCCCCACCCAGACCTGCCCTGGACCTCAGGCTGCTGGGCAACGGCAGAGCCGGCCTGCCGCCCTCGGAGGAAGGTGGCCCGTGGCCATCCTCCCGGCTGTGCTCCGGGAGCCCTGCCATCCGGGCCGGGCTGGGAACGTGAGACGCCACGTGAGGCACCTGCGTGGGCCAGACGAGCTGGCCGGCCCTCCCCACCACACCCTGCCCCCCAGCCGGCCCTGGACCTACCATCGAGCTAAGGTTCAGCGGGGACCCTGAAGACTGTGTGAAGAGGCCGGCAACGGACGGCAGGGCCCGACGCTTGGGCGAGACGCCGGAGCTCAGGCTGGGGGTCCCGGCCGCTGCCCGCTTCCTCCTGCCCCGCTTACGGCCGTCTGGTCCATGACCTTGGCCGCCGTCCCCGCGGGCACCCGTGGGCAGAGGGCTGGGTTTGCTAGGAGGCGACTGTTTGGCGCTGCTGCCAGCCGAGATGGTAAAGACGATCCTCCTCTTAGCCTCGCCTTCGGGGTCCGAGGCGCCGGCCTCAGAGGGAAGGTCCCCTTTGTTGGCCTCGAGCAGTGGGCCCTGGGCAGTGCTGCTGAGCCGCGGGCTGGTGCAGAGCGGATGGGCAGGGGAGGCCGCACCGGAGCCGCGGGATTGCGGGAGCAGGGGTGGGTGCTGTGGGGTGGAGCCACAGGACCCCATGCTGGCGAACAGGCTTCCTGAGCCCGAGACCTCATCCAAGGCGCCAGGCTCGGCTCCGGGAGCGAGGGGGGCCGGGCTGCCTGCTAGGGCCCCGCTGACGGCCCCGGAGCCCGTGTAGAAGCCTGCCAGGAAGGACGGGCTCTGTCAGGGGTGGACGCCGCTGCCTCGGGAGCTGCCAGTCGCGAAGCTCCGCGCCCGGGAACCCACCCTCTACGGGGTTCCACCGAGCAAGGAGACGAGCACCAGTGAGCTGGGCATGGCTGGGCCAGGTCGGGGGCTCCTGAGCAGGCACTTCTGGATGCGTGAGGACCCCTGGTGCTGGAACCCGACAACTCCAAAGGGGCCTGGGCAACCCCCTCCCCAGAGGCTCCCTAAGCCGCAAGAAGCCCTACTGAGGTCCATGTCTCCTGCACAGAGCAGGGCCTCCCCGCCCCAGAGGAAGGGCTGTGCTGGACACTAGAGGCGGCCCTGCATTAATGCAGGGGGCGGCAAACTGACGACCAGGCACCTGGCCTGGTGTCACTGGCACGCCCACCCCACCAGGGCCGAGTGGCTGGGACAGAGCCCTCCTGCCGCAGAGGCACCGTGTACCACCTGGCCCTGTGTGCAGTCTGCAGGGACCTCTGCCAGCAATGATCAGGGGTCTCTGAAGGGGACTCAGAACCCAGATGGAGAGCAGGCTGCTCCCCCAGGACATCACCAGCCAGGTGGGGCTCACCGCCCGCCCTGGCTGACCTCCAGGAGGAAACAGCAGCATGCCTCAGGCCAGAGGCTCTTGACATGAACCAAGGCCCAGCTTAGAGCCCCTAACCCCAGGGCTCAGGGGCTGACCCTGTGGGCAGGAGATGGGCCTGCTCAGGGCCCAGCCTGCCAGATCCGGGGGCCTCCCCTCCACCCAGCCTGTCCTGGCCCCTCCTCCTTCCAGCAGCAGCAGCAGAGGCTGGGGAGGGCTGGGCCCTGGGCGCGGGGCTGGAGGCCAGACCCAGGTACAGGAGAAACCGTCTGACCTGCAGGAGCTGGAGCGAGGCTTTTGCTTCCAGCGCCGTGGGCATTAGCGCCCATCTGCTTTTCAAGTGTAGACAAGGACTCTCGGGCCTGCGACACAGGGCTGGGGGTGCTTCTCTGTGGAGAAAAAGTCCACACTGTCAGATGGGCCAGGGCTGGAGACTAAAGGCAGGGAGAGAGCCCCCGACATGAGCCACAGGATGTGCAAAGAGCCTGAGGCAGGGAGAACGGCAGGTATGTGGGAGCCGGTGCACAGAAGGGGAGTGACCTGCTCGGGGTGTGGGCACTGCAGGCAGCGGTCAGAAGGTTCTGACAAGGGGAGGGGCAGATATCTGCTCCAAAGGACTGTTCTGCTCACAGCGAATGTCAGGCTGGGGACGAAGAGAGCAGGGCCAGCAGCCATGATCTAAACCGTGATTCCACTCCCACGTAGAACACGGATGGGGACACGCCCACAGTATCTGTATACGCACACGCACGTCCCTGTGACTCCTAACAGCCACGGGTGGGAACGACACGTCTGCCCGCAGGAGAGCATCCCCGGCCACCAGCAGGAGCCAGGCGCCCCCACGTGCGGTCCCAGGGACGGACCCCGAGCCCATGACATGCAGGGCGGGAACCAGACACAGGAGGCCACGCGGGGTGCGAGTCCACACCCGTGACACACTCTGGGGACAGGTGCCGGCTGCCTAACTCGGTGAACGGAGTGAAGGCCACTAGAAGGTGCACTTCAGCCGAGCGGACCGAACGTGAATCACGTCTCCACTCAGAGCCGAGCCGCGTCACGCAAGACGGAGCCCCCACGGGGCCCACACGTGAAGCAGGACGAGGGGAGTGGGCTGCGTGCTTCTACCGAATCCGGAGTTTGAGTCCCTCTCCACCCAAACGTACCACTGTCCACAAAAAGAAAATCGGGGTATGAAAACGGGAAAATACTACTGTAACGAACTCTGCGTCTTGGGGCTCTGTCCCAGGTGTCACGCTCCAAACTCATCAGCAGGCCATTTAACAGAAAGTAGGTCTTACAGGGTAAAAGCCAGCCGAGACCCCCCTCTTCGCCTACACAGCACACTGCAGAGCCCAAGGGCCCAGGCCAGTCACCCGGGGCCGCCACCGTCCCCGCCTGGCGTGCACTCACCACCTTCTCGACGCGGCTGGGCAGCACCACGCTGGCCAGGGGGATGCTGACGGGCAGCTTGCTCGGCTGCACGGTGCTGAGCGGGATGCTGACGGGCAGGCTGGTGATGGCCTCCCCGCCACCGGCGTAGGCTCGCTCCTTCAAACCCTGCGCACACAGCACCAGCCCGGCCTCGCTCCTGCTGGCCAGTCGCGCCAGGCCACCAGCGCCACCCGAAGGCCACGGGGACGTCCCCTCCCCCTGCCCCGTCCCCAGCACAGGAGCAGGTCCCTTGTCCCGAGCATAGCTCCTCCGCCTGAAATCCCAAGGACCCCCGCCATTACTTCCCCACGGACTCTACTCTCCCTCCTGTCTCTACGGGCAACGGCCCCCCATGGTGGCTCTGCTGCAGCACTGAGTCCCAGGCCCGTCCTAGGCCCCCTGCCTGGCCCTCACCTGGAGAGCCTCTCCTAACGGCCTGGCTCAGGACACCCACCACGCACCCTCCACGACATGGGCCCTGATCTCACCTTCTCGCTGCCCCTCTCCCCTGTCATCTGTAAGGCCGCGGGGGACGACGGTCGCGGGTCCTGAGGGCTCAGCTTGATGCCGTTGGCGACGCCAGGGCTCTGGTATGGAAGGCCATTCTCCTTGGTGTGCTCAGCTCTGGAACGAGACACAGCCCTGGTTCCTCCTCTGGGGGCGTCCGCAACCTCAGGTCTGCATCTAGAGCCAGCGGCCTGGGCTCAGCGCACGCCCCGGGTCCCTCCCAGACCACCGGGTGCCGGCTCACCAGACCCCAAGGTGATCCCCCGGGCGCCAGGGCAGACTCACCGTGGGTGCAGCTCGCCGGCCACGGGCTTGCCGCCGGCCGCGTGGTCCTGGCTCAGGTGCCGCCTGAGCACCAGCTTGGCCGGGGAGAGCCGGGTGTAGTCGGGCAAGGCCAAGCCCGACATCTTCTCGAGCCGTGGCCGGCCACTGTGGCTGGGGGTGCAGGGCACGACGTCCTGGTCCAGCGGGGAGGCCAGGTACTGGGGCGTGTTCTGCTTGGACGAGGGCCGGCTCAGGGCAGCACACACTTCGTAGCCAGCCACGTGGCCGTTCATAGAGAGCTCCGGGCTAGCGCTGCTCAAGTGGGGCAGCGAGAACTTGGGGCAGTCCAGGTCAAGGTGCAGACGGCCGGGCTCAGCCTCCAGCTCCCGGCCCAGGGCACCCTTCCCGCGCAGATGTGCCGACAGGCCGTCGTCGGGAGGCACGCACGACTTCAGCTGCAGAAGCTCCTGCTGCCGCTGACTCTTCTCCAGCTCCACGATGCTGATCTGTCAGGTGGGGAGAGGCTCAGGCTTGCTGCTCAGCCCAGGGCCTGAGGCCTGGCCGGACGCGCCACACCCGGCCACCCAGCCAACGTGGACGGACGCATCCCCGGAGTGCCTGCAAGGACGCAGACTGGCTTTGGGAGTGATGGGGAAGCCAACTGCCCGGCACGGGGCAGGAAGCTCCAGGGCCACCAGATAGAACAGCTGGTGTCAAGGGCGCCCCGCCGACGTCCACTTGGGGACGGGAACATGGAGCGGTGACCCTGTCTGTGCTGAAGGGACCTATGTATGAACCGGTGGCGAGAAACCCTGGCTCTGGGCTTCCTTCCCGCTGCTCGGGGTACCGGGCATTCTCTCTGTCTGCGTGGTGCTTTGCCCTCACGAGTGTGCCGTTGCTCCACACAGAGATCAGCAGCCTAACGGCCGCTCACGAACAAGAGCGCAGAAGCGAGGCCTGGCCGGGCCAGCGGGGTCAGCAAGCTTCCTCTGTGACAGGCTCCCGAGTCACGGCCCTCCAGAGGGCGGCTTGGCCCGGACCCCGGGACCTCACACCTCTCACAGACCCGCTCTGGGGAGCAGGTCTTTAGGAAACATCCTTAACCTGAGTCTTCCGTGCCGAACGACTCATTGCGGTGCCGTTTTGTAATAAAACAACAGTCAGGAGACCCCGAGGGCCTGGTGACCAAGAGAGCTTCATGTAAGCGGTGAAGCCAGGCTGGGGAGACGCCAACCCAACGGGGGCCACAGCCTTGCAAGAACGGACCTTGCAGATGCCACCGATGCCCACGCCGCACACCATGCTGTGGTCCTGCAGTCACCGGAAGGCTACATGCCCAGTGAGCCAACTCCGGGAGACCGGGACAGGAGACAAGCCCGTCCGTTTCTCCTTCCTTCCTGCCATTCCCCCCGGACCCTGAGAAACACGCCACCCTTCTTCGCAGAAGGGGCCAGCTACGGGGATTTCCTGCGCAAACACCGGCCTCATGGCGGCTGCACAAACGACTCACTAAGGGGCACTGGGGAAATGCTGGGTTTCCAAGGAGCCTGAAAACGCCTTGGAACAAGTGGGGCCCGTCAGGTGCCAAGCCCTCTGCTCCCCTCCAAGGGCCAGACACAGGATATCCAGGCTGCTTCCCAATAGCGCGAGAGACGGCTGGGCCCGGGAGCAGGCCAGCCCGGTGGAGGTGGCTGGCAGCGCCGCACGGCAGTGCAGTGGGCCTTCCGTGGCCCTCGCCCCCACCTGCAGCTCCAAACAGTGCCTCTGCTTCTCAGAGATCTGGGTCCTCAGGGCCTGCTTCTCCTTCAGCAGCTTCTCCAGGGACAGCGTGGGCCAGTCCAGCTTTAGCTCCTCACAACGAGCCTTGAGCTGTGGGGCGAGGAGGTCGCGGCTGTGAGCCACGGCCGGGCACACCCTTGCCCTGGAGCGCGTGCTGCTGCTGGGGGGCACCTGTCCACCCGGCACGGGGCAGACCCTGGGCTCTGGAGGGAGGCCCAGCCAATGTCAGGGCAGGAGTCCCTGAACACCTGTGTGTCCGGAGATGGGGACCCGCTAAGAGCAGGCCAGGCTGGGAGGCAGCCCAGGGTAGGAACTGGGGCTCCCCAGTAAGCATGCCCACGGGGAGCAAGGCGAGGGTGCCCACAGAATGGGGTAGGAAGGCCCCATCAGAAGTGATGCTCCTGCACGCCCAGAGAGCGTTCCCTGGTCCCCAGGGGAGTGAGGTCCCAGGAGATGTGCACCCTGGCCCTAGGGCTCAGCAAAGAGACCAGCACGGGGCTGCAGGGGTGCCAGAAGGATATCAAAGCTTGGGCAACCTGGAAAGCTCTATCTAGTGAAAGCAGACGAGCCTCTGGAAGAGTCGTGGGCCCCGCGGGCTCCAATGTGCTCTGAGAGCCCAGGAAAGGAACGCATGCCCCGAACCCATCGCCCGCCTGCCCCGCGCCCGCACCAGCTGCAGGCTCTGCGTCCTCAGCTCCCCGTTGTCCTTCTGCAGCTGCTCCGTCTGCTCCCGCAGCTGCTGGTTATGGGCCGAGATCTCCTTCTGCGCCTGGATCAGGTCGTTGTAGGTCAGCGCCTTCACTCCCAGCTGCGGACACACGACAGCAGAGGTGGGCTCTCAGGCCGGAGCGTGCAGCGGCAGGCTGAGGGCAGGGGACCGGGCTGGGGGCCATCCGGGGGCAGGAAGGGGAGGGCTGGGCTGGCGGCCGATGGCAGTCGCAGAGAGGACCCGTGGTGGTCCAGAGAAGGAACAAGGACACCCCCAGGGCCCGAACCCACGGCAGCAGCACTCCGACTACGTACACCTCACGCCCTCTGTCAGGGACGCAGTAAGTCCAAGCTCCGGGAAGGAACCTCAGCGCTCTGGCCGGCACCCCGCCCCTGCCCCCGAGTCCCGCCCGGGGGGCCACACGCCGGCGGCGGGCCCAGCAGCGGTGTGCTCCCCAGCACCCTACCTCGTCCAGCTTCTGCTGGAACAGCCGCTTGATCTCCTCCTTCTGGGCCTGGCAGTGGCCAAAGAGCTGCTGTGCAGCACCCACCAACCGGGCGTTCTTCTCCTGGGGGCGCAGCGAGGTGATGGCAAGGCCCTGTCCCCGCCACGTCCCCTCCCACAAAGCGCCTGGAAGGGCTGCTCGACCGGACGTGCCCCAGCCCAGAAGGCCGACGACCCTCGGCCATTCTCAGTGGTCAAGCGAGACCCCCACGGCCTTGCCGGAGCCAGCAGGGACAGCGCACGGGCCTTGAAGGGACCGCCGCTTCTCCTGGGGCCCGGCGGGGGAGCGCAGGGCAGGGCTCACCTTCTCCTGGTCCAGCAGCTGCTGCAGGCTGGCCTTGTACTGGGCGGTCTTGGTGTAGGCCAAGAACTGCAAGTACTGAATCTTGAAGGACTCTACAAGGGTCAAGCGCGCAGCTTAGCACACACGTGAGCCCCCTGAGGCCGGCAGGAAGGAGGAGGGCCGCCCTTCAGAAACCAGTCATGGCGCTGCCGCCCCCAGTGGCTGCCTCGGTGTGTGTCTCCCCGCCCGCCATCACGCCGGGGCCTCGGGTCCCCACCTGGGCGCCACTCACAGCCCCTGCCCGTGCCGCCCTACGACACCACACGGGTGCCCGTTTGCTTAGGGAAGCGCAGGTTACTGGTGCTGGACCGAGAAAACCAGCAGCGCCCAACGCTGAGGCGAGGACTCTTCCACCCGCTTTGCAGAGTCAAGTGGCTGCCTGATCCTCCCCTCGGCGGGAGTCCGTGCGCACTCAGCTCAGTGACACGGGCGCCAGGCTCACCTGACACGGCCTTCCCTACCCACGCAGCAGACACGGGGTGGGGCCGGGTGGCTCTCCAGGGGCGTCCCATGTGCCAGGGAGACCGCGCCAGCCCCGAGCCCGTGGGAGTCCGGTCTGGGGACCGGCAGCCCCCCCCGCCCCCGCAGGCCCGTGGCGTCCGTGGGCAGCTCACCTAGCAGCTTCTGCAGTGCGGGCGGGGTGGGAGCCAGCAGCAGCTGGTCGGGGGGGGGGCCGCTGCACGCTCGGAGGTAGCTGGTAAAACGGGCTATGAGGGGACTTGTACGCGTCTGTGGGGACAGAGCAGCCACGTGTCAGCGGCAGGCCGGCGCGCCTGGGGCTTCTGCACATCTGCTCTGGGGAACCGGCAAGCTTGCTCACACCGAGACGGAACGGGGGACCGGACACCGCGTTGCAGCGCTTTGAGAAGTGGAGTCAAAGCCCCGCGGGATCTAAGATGTCCCCGTGAGCCATGTCCCTTGTGTCCAGTCTGTCATCAGAGCCGAGGATGGGAGGCCAGGGGAGCCCAGAGCCCAGGGGTTACGATGAAGGGAAGGCCCCCACCGGGGTGTGCGCTCAGGGAGCCCACCCCAGTGCAGACGGCCGTGAGGATGCTGTGTGCCCCTAGTAGGGTCTGGAAGGCAGGCACCCAGCCACACGGCGCACGACGCCGGCACGGCGGCCTCTGCCCCTCTCACCACCTCAGCGGACAGGAGAGGGACCCCACCCGCCGCACCGAGGCAGAGAGCCACGGGGGCGCTGGGCCTGGCCGACTGCACACCCCAGGGGTCCACCCACGGCTGGCTCACCCTGCGGCGAGGGTGCTGCCGTCTGCGGAGCGGCCTGGGCATGCAGGAGGTCCAGTGCGGTTTGGCTCTTCTTGGGCTTACGCTCGGGGTTTGCAGTGCTCATCTTCTTGGGGCGCCCGCGCTTCCGGCCGGCCATCTTCCGCCCCTTCTTGTTCAGCTTCTTCTTCCGGGCTTTGGAAGGGGACGGCTTTTTGATGGTGGTCGCCCCAGCTTTTTCTTCCTCGGCCCCCGAATCCTGGCAGATGGGGGCAGGGCCGTCAGGTGAGCACTGGCGGACCCCTCGGGCCATGTGAGCCCTCCCTCCGCGGGGCGCGGGGCGCACACTCACCATCGGGGCGTCCGCAGGCACGGCAGCCTTGCTCTCGGGCCCCTTGGTGGGAGTGGTCGTGGCGCTCTTGCTTTCCCGCTGCTGCCGTCGCCGAGCTGCCTCTTGCTCCTCCTGGAAAGCAAGTGTAGCTGTGTTTGCAGCAGGCCGGCTCGAGGCGGCCGCCAGCCCGAGCTCTGCCCGCCTCCGCACACGCAAGGACACAGAGGCGCAGAGGAGCCCAACGGCATACGCGGGCACGCGCCCCTCAGGGCTCAGGAAGCAGGTGGCCTTCCAACCGTGAACGGCGCAAGACCCTGGTGCTGGGGTGGGAGAAGCCTCCCGGCCGTGGCTTCCCTCCTGCTGGCCGCACACTCTGCACGCTGAGGGGGTGTGTGCACTAGAGTGTGGTCTTCCCCAGTGAGGACTCCTGGCCGCACCGCGTTAAGAGTAAGGACGACGACCACCTGCTCCAGGGGCTGAGGGCGCTGGTCAGCACGTCACCACCCAAAGGCCCTCATATAGTAGGCGCGGGGCCCCCGGCGGCCATCTCCGGGGCAGGGGCTCTCCTGCTTACATACTTCTCCGAGTCACCAGGTAGAAAAACTCGTGCCCAGATAGCACTGACTCTGAAGGCATATGAACAGCGGCCACGAGGCCACTGGAGGATTGTGGGCGCAAGGATCCCAGCTCCCCTCGGATGGCAGCTCAGAACGTCCTGGCCCCTCTGTGGCTCGGGCCTCGGATCAGGATGGCGCGAGGGCTGCTCACCACCAGGCACTTGGGCACAGCCCACCATGCCGCCAAACCCCATTTCAGAGACTCATTCGACCCATTCCCCAGAAACATGCGCAAGAGCTGCAGCCACGGGGCTGCTGAAGATGAGGCAGATGCGCGCGGGCCCCCAGGTCCCCAGCCCTCAGACCCGCCCCCACCCCCGATGGCCCCTCCCAGCCGGGACACCCCCCACCAGCAGCGCACACACAAAGGCAGAGAGAAAACACACACTTACCCTGAGTTTTGGATTTTTCAGACTAGAAAAATAGTTTTCAAGCTGAAAATGCAAAAAGACAAGACGAGACAAAGTCTCATGAGAAGCCGGTCCCAAGCCCTGTCGGGGGTGAGAGCAGCAGCCCGGGCATCTCCCAGGGGGGCGGCTAGCAGGGGACCCGCCGGGCTCAGGGCTCCCCCCGCGTGGTCCCGTGCAGACCCCGCACAGCCGGCAGCCCCACAGCAGGCCTGGCAGGGCACCAGCGGCCTCGGACTCCAAGGCAGAGCCGCTGTTCGAAGAGTCCTCGTGGACAAGGTCTGCCCCCCACGAGGGCTGAGGACACAGGCGAGGCAGACCAGGGCCTTCAGCCTCCTGACCCACTTCCACCCGAACTGCGGGCCGGCTGGCCAGGCCCCACCCCAGCCCCACGGGGCACTCACTATGGTGCGGTCGATGGTGTGCAGGTAGTAGGAGACCGGCTTCCCCGTCCAGGACACTGAGCCCTTCAGGGGCGAGAGCTCCACGACCCGCATGATGGTGCCGATGTCTGCGCATAAGGGGCTGCGGTTAGGGCCCCTCCTGCGCCTGGGGTGAGCGGGTGGGCCCTCGGTGCATCTCCCTCCCGTCCGGGACCCGGTGAGGCAGAAAGGGGCAGAGCCTGTCCCAACCGCCCGCCAGGGGGCAGCTGGCCGCCAGCACGCGGCTGAGTGAGGGAGGCTGCATGGCCACCCCGAGGGGAGGGACTTGTCCGAGAAAACAGCCGCAAGCCCAGGGCCGGGGGCATTGGAGAGCACTCGCAGGATGACTTAGAACAATGTGGAGCTCCCACCAGCTCCCGAGGAGTCCCAAGTCCCCGAGGCCCGAGGCCCGTGCGGCCGGACCCAGGGCCTTTCTGCCACCGTCCCTCCTGAGCAGGGGCAGAGCAGCCACTGCCTGCTCAGGCCAGTCACAACAGGAACGCAAAGGGCTCGGCACACCTGCCCCTCTGGGTTCCACACAGGGCCACTCTCCCCGCCGGGGACACGGGGCCCTGTCAGGGAATGTCTGTGGCCGTCAGGACTGGGGGGCTCGCGGCATCGAGGGGGTGTGGCCAGGGCTGCTGCTGACCCCCCGCCCCCCCAGGACTGGACGCCCACAGAGAACAACTGGCCCGATGTGAGGAGCACCAGGGTACAGACCCCACACCGACACATGTATTAAAGTCCCATGTATTAGTAACTCAGCAACCCGAGTTTCTTACCGCTCAAGTTTCTGCTGTTTATTCTGAAGTTCAGAGGTGCGAAGGGCTTCGAGGACACGATTCTGCCACCTGCAACACAAGACTAGTCACCACGGCTCGTGGGGTGGCCGCGGGGTGCAGGGCGGCAGAGTGGGGCGCAGCCACAGCAGGTGCGGGGACAACCGCGCCACCGAGTCCTGTCCGCGTTCTGCAGGTCAAAGCAAAGCCAGAGGCGCCTTCCCCATGGAAGTCTGTCCCATGAGCGGATCGTGTGGACGACGGTGCTCTGGGCACAGCTCTCGGCTGGGGCTCAGGCTGGCCACAGGCGGACACCAGCTGCGAGGACACATGCCCCCACGGCTGGCTCCGTACTTGAGCGGACGAGGCCAGTCGGGGCCGAGGCTGAGTGGCCAAGGAAAACCCTAAACTCCCACCACCGGGCCGCCCGGCGAGGTGGTAGGCAGCCCGCAGTGGCTCTGTGTGCTGAGTTCTAGGGAGAGAGAGACGTGCAGAGGAACTCACAAGTGCACGCACGCTCTCGGAAGCCATGCTTCTCGGTGTGAGGGAGAAGGAACCAAATGGAAAAGTCAAAGGCAACACTAATGCCACACTGAAGTTACAAGAGTCCGTCTGAATCCATTTGCATGCCTGCACAGTCACGCGTGCCTTCCGCAGCACGTCCGCACAGGGAGCACCTAGCCACCCAGCCCACGTCCTAAGAACCAACCCTGGCAGGAGCAGGCCACCACACACCCAGCACTCGCCGCGCACAAGGTTGGGGGCAGCCAGGATCAGTGACTGTGGGGCCCTATCAAAGGTCTCAGCGGCCGGAGGCTGAACAGAGCCGGCGAGGTACCTGAAACCCGGAGGGCCTCTGAAGAGCGCAGTGCCCAGTGGACTGCACCCTGCCCCGCCACCCCGGGGGCTCCCGCTAGGAACACCACACCCTGCACGGCCCACACGGCAAGGGAGCTGGGAGGGGCCCAAGGGGGTGTCGCTATAGGATCATGGGTCAGGTGGCTGGGGATGGCAGGGCTCGGTGGGCTGTCTGGGCCTTATGAGGTCCCCCAAGCCCACCTACAGGACACCACAAGGGAGCAACCAGAGCAGCGACACCCCACGAGACAACAAGGTGGACATCCAGCAGGATCATCAATAAACGAGGAGGAGCCCTGCTCCCACAAAAGCCCACCTGGCCCCTTGCCCAGGACGAAACCACCGGAAGGCGGGCCCTCGGGCGGGCAGCAGGACAGCGACAGGTGGAGGGGCCCTCCGCTCTGTCCTGGGGGAGGCGCACGGCCCCTACAAAATGACAGGGAGCACCCCAGGCCTCGTGGACACGCTCTCCTCACGAGACATGGCCCGTGCGCACCAGCCATGCAGCTGTCAGGGCTGAGGGCCGCTGACGGCCACCTGCACAGGTGGGGGCGGCCCTCTACTTCCTTGAAACGTCTCGTAATGCGACGTGGGGGGACCCATCCCATCCCTCTCTTGTAGGAACAGGGATGTGGAGGGCGCTTGGCCCTCCTCAGAACTAGAGCCCAAAGCAGCTGGAACAGGGCAGGGAAGGTGGCATGCACAGGCTTCTCCTGAGTTGGGAGCGCCAAGGTCACATTCAGGTTATCTCGGATTCTGGAAAACCAGCAGCGGCTTCAGCAGCTGTGTTAGAAGCTACAGAGATTGGCCAAGGCTGAGGGCACGTCCTGAGGCTTCCCGTCCAGGCCCCGGGAAGAGTACTGCTGACCACAGGGCCCAGGCAGGCCGACGCCCACACTGAGGCCACAGCCCCCAGCCCACTCCTCCAACAGGGCACACCACACTGGGGGGCTGTGGAGGCCAGTCATGTTCAAGCCAGGAGGGCCTTGAGAAGGACAGGCACCCGAGGCCAGAGCTGTAACGAGAACAGCAGTACCCCCTGCTACGACCCAGAGCCTGGCTGCTCTAAACCTGGACACTTGTGAGGAGGGGAGCCTGTGGGCTCTGGAGGACTCAACCCGCAAGCAGTGGGCTCCTCTTGATCCTGAAACGCAGTGGGCCATGACCAAGGACTTTGGATTCTATGTCACTATGTCACCAAGCTCAGCCAGACAGAGGCCCCCCCCCCCCCAATTCCAAGGCTTTCTCCACATGGGGAGAAAATGAAAAAACAGCCAGAACCTTGACTCTTGGCTCAGTGAGGACACACAAGCCAGAGGCACAGCAGACAACCAGGTGACACGGTCCTCGTCCATGGGAGAGCAACAGGAGGACCCACTGTGGCCCGGCCCGTGTGCCCCAGACAGCGCCCAGGGTGGCCCACACCCGGAGGAAGCTGCTGGTGTTTCTCTCTTTCCTCCAGGAGCCCACCGCGCTTTCTCTCGTGTGCTCGGAGGCAGAGCCCACACGAGCAATCCCTGCACTTACACAGGCCTGGACTCATGTTCAGATGAAACCAGCTCACTCCCACCTCCTTAGAAGTTTCTAGACTGGGCGGTCTTCTCTGCCTGACATTCCAAGTACACATAGGCTCCCGGCACAGCACAGGGAAAGGAGACACCTGACCTGCGCTGCCTTAGAGCTGGAGGGAGCTCCTCCCGTGGCCAGCGTCGGTGGGACCCACACCCCTCTGGCACCGAGGGCTTCTCGGGCCACCACCCTTGGGAGGAGCCGGGAGGAGCCAGGAGCAGAGGGCTCCCCTGGAAGGAATCCAGCCAGGAGGCTGCCCCCCAGCACGATGGCCTCCGGTCTTCGCTTGCCAAGATCCAGAAAAGTTTTCCCCAGAAGCTTCAGGCCAGCTAGAGTAGAGGACCTCCCTACACAAGTGCACCCACACAATTCCAAATCTGGAAGCCTCCATGAGCACAAAGAAAACGCAATCCTGGGGCGTCTGGGTGGCTCACTGGTTGGGCATCTGCCTTCGGCTCAGGTCATGATCTCAGGGTCCTGGGATGGAGCCCCGCATAGGGCTCCCTGCTCGGTGGGAAACCTGCTTCTCCCTCTCTCTCTGCCCTGCTTGTGTTCTCTCTCTCGCTATCTCTCTCTGTCAAATAAATAAAGTCTTAAAAAGAAATTCTTTAAGAAAAGAAAATGCAATCCCACCTACATGCCAACCAACTCGAGGCCCTGCAGCTGCGCCCAGCAGCTCCGCGCGCGTCTGGGACGTGCACACGGCAAGGGGGCCATCCCCCCCTCCCCACTGGGGACAGGAAGGCAGACAAGGGCGGCAGGGGCCCAAACACAGGAAAAACCAGAGAGCCAAAGAGGCCTGTCGAGACGAACCCAGTGGCCTCACTGCCCCCGGGTTGGGGTCACAGGTCGAGCCGGAACTTCAGACTCTCAGCGAATAACCCTCCAGCCTGAGCGTGCACTGAGAAGTTATTCGGCGTCTCCAGGACACGTGAGCCTGACTGCACGGTCTGCGGCCGCTGACAAGCCGGGCCCCCACCACAAGGCCCCCCAGGCCTGCCGGCCTCATCCGCCCAGGGGAGGCCCGGTGGGCCCCACCATGCCTGCCAGGCCAGGAGGCACTGTCAGCGGAGCCCCGGGGCTGGGGCCCTGCG
>RCUC01156222.1:0-61250 GCA_003697995.1 Taxidea taxus jeffersonii
TACTTGTTACCTAGCTAGCTAGCCATTTGCCATACATTAAAACTTTGCATTCTACATTTATAGAAAAACTTACGCTTTTGCTTGCCATTCTCCAGTCTGATATTTCACACAGTCACACACACACACACACACACACACACGTTCACCCCCCTCCCCAGTGAAGCTGAGGTAAAAATAGAAAAAAACATAAATAATAACACTTCCCAAATTATACCAAAAGAAGCAGTGAAATAACTGGATTTCTTTAACAGTAACCTATAACTGCCTCTCTTATCCCTTTCAAAAGAAAATTCACAAAGGGGATTTTCCATATGTTGTCTAGCCTCGTAAAGTTATTCAATAAACTAAAAAAGAATCAGTTCATGAATAGTTTTGAAAAAAGCACAGTGATTTTGCTGGAGAAACATTAGCACCAGGGCCTTTCAAAACAGGTACGGGTAAAGAAGCACACAGAGGATGCCATTCATGGCCTTGTCTGGGTTCTTTCAAGGCAACCTGCAAGGCATGAGATTTCAGACATGAAACTGATCAGTTGAATATTGGAAGTGACTGGAATGGTCCTGCTCCTGTGAGTTCTGGCTGTCTGAGCAGCTCATTTCACCACTTCACTACTTGTGGGCTGTCCATAGTGCCTGGCACAAAATAAATGCTCAATAAATCCATGATCACAGAAATTTTGATCAGTGCTTTGCCTCTGCAGTCATCAAGTACTAGTTCTGTTGTCAATAACACTTTGCTTAGTGTTGAATAATTCCGTTATTACCTTCACAAACCAGAACGTGCCCAGAGCACCTGAAGCCCTGTAACCCCAAGAGGTATGATTACAAACTAGAATGCTTTGAGAATCTTCAAGAAAGCAGTCTCTTCATTAAAGCAGCTTTCCTCTCTTAGAGAAAAGGAAAGAAGGAAGGAAGGAAGGAAGGAAGGAAGGAAGGAAGGAAGGAAGGAAGGAAGGAAGGAAGGAAGGGAGAAAGAAAGAATAAGAAAAAGGAAGGGCCTATGTAATAAACTAATTCAGAAAAAATAAAGATGAAAGCAAGACAAACATAAAACAAAGAGAACATATGATATTTTACATGATATATGCTGATTTACATATTTCTCCATTTATAAATAGGGAATTGAGGATTTTGAAAGTTTTTCCCTGTCTTAATAGATGCAATGATGTTTGGGATTCTGATTATTCTTATTATTTTAAGATTTTATTTATTTAGTTAAGAGAAAGAGCAAGCAGGAGGGGGTTGCAGAGCAGAGGGGCAGAGGAAGAGGAGAGAGAGAATCTCAAGCAGACTCTGTGCTGAGCGTGGATTCCAATGTGGGGTTGGGGCTCCATCCCACAAGATCATGACCTGAACTGAAATCAAGAGTCAGTCGCTTAAGTGACTACACCACCCAGCCCCTCTGATTATTCTTTAAGAAGAAATTGGCAAGGAATTTTGATCTTCCACCAAAAGAATTTGTATTGCTGTTTGGTTAGTTTCTTGGAAGAAGCCTGTCATTCTGATGCAATATTCCCCATTTCCATGTTTTCCCACGCATGGACCTTCTGAGGTAGGGTAGCAGAGGCAACCCTATTGTTAATGCTAAAGTTAATGTGGAAGTACAAAGAAGGAACTTTAAATTCACCCTAATGTTAAGAACAATGAGATTAAATACACTAATCTCTCTCTCTCTCTCTCTCTGAATCCTAGAGGTTCTAAATTCTGCTTTTCAAGTCTGGGGGAATTTTCAAAAAAATCTCATTTAGGCTATCAACTATTATTATAACTTCTGTTGTTTTTTTTTTTTTTCCAAGATCTGTTTACCCCTAAGCTGGATCACAGAAAATTTAAGTAGAAAAAGAGGAAATGTATGTTTTTATTATTAAAATATCTTAAGAAGAAACTCCCTAAGTATATGGGATAGCCTTTCTGCACCCTAAAGGATGAGCAGCTAGCCCTCCTGCCCAATAATGAGCTACTTTTGACCTAACTAAAACCATTTCGGGACAAGTTGTGTCTACTCATTCACAAAGGCCTCCCCTACCCCCATACCATTTCCATCCAATGGGCTGTCTGCCTGATCTGCATGCAATATTGTCCACCAGCATGAACGATTTACAATGGGCACTTTATTTCTGTAATTTAAAAGGAAAAAAGAGAGCGAGAAACAACTACTGATGCAAAATATCATTTTTTCCTTTCTAATGGATGAGTAATAACCAGGAGATTTCTGAAGAGCTGTCCAGGGTGCCTGTCGGAGCTGGCAAAATTTCTGACCCAGAGAAATATATTCACACACAGGCCCTGTGATTATGAGTTTCAGGCCCCTTTGGAGCAAGCTGCTTAGAGAAGCACCAGAGAAATTATAAAACTAGTCTAAGTACTTGGCACATAGAACTCGCCATCCATACGTACGTACGATTTTGCACGGGAGAAAATACATAAAATTGTATGTTCTGAATTAAATATAAAAGAACATATATGGAATACATGCCTACACTACACTGAAATACATGCCTACTCTACACTGAAACCCTGTTTCAATAGATGCCAAAGGACCGGAAATCAGGAAATGGATGTAAATTAGATCAGATTCTGGCACCTTGCAAATCCATATTCCCATCAGCCCCAATCCTTGTGCTCCAATGTAACTTGATTCTGAAGATCCTCTTTGTGGTCTGATTTGGAACCTATTACCTCTCTTTTGAAAGGAGAACAATAAGGGAGGAGAGCAGGAATACGTAAAGAAAGGTAACAATAATCCACTTGAATTAAGGGATCATTTTGCTTCATGTTCCCTTTCAGTCCCTCCTGCCCTTGCGTAGATCTTGGCAACCGTTGCTGTTACAGTGCCAATTTAGCAGAGGCAGTGGGCATCGTGCTGGAGAGGAGAGGAACAGCATAATGTCTCCAAACGGAAACTGTTTGTCAAACACCAGAAGCCAACAGAGTGAATTAGGAAACTAGGGGTTAAAACAACTGTGATCATTCAAATCGGCGCTTTGTTCTACCCGGGATTTCTCTTTCTCTTAAGGAGGGCAGTTGTCCCCTGGGAAGACTCACAACTTGGGCATAACTTTCCTGTAGGCGGTCTCTCGGAGGGCTGTTCACTTCGCCAAACAGAGTAAAGTGTCTCCAGTAAGTGAGGAGTCGTGCACTTTGCAAGGTATACGGGATCGGGGCAAGATTATTTACAGGGAATTGACGTGAAAATGATGAATGCAGTGTTCCTACAATTCCCATACACATAGTAAGTTTCTTGGATAAAAATCAGTTAAAGTGGCAACTTGGCATCCTGTGGAAGAAACATCTGGTTGGTTGACTACAATTTCATTTGCGAATCAGCAGTTTTGGCACTGTACAGACACAATCAGAGATTAATTTTATGACGTTATCCCAGCTTATTTGTGCTTCGTTTTAAAAGTTAGGCAAATGTCCAAGCGTGATTGGGGGAATGATACAATAATAACTTGGTCTAGTGAGTAAATTGTGTTAATACTAATGGGATAAATAATTTAAATAGCAATTTCTGTTGTATTTACAGTCTGCAGAGTACTTCTATAGGTATTACATAATTTGGTTCTCATGACGGCTCTATAAAGTAGACAAAAGAGATATTTTCAATTTCACAGTTGAGGAAACTGAGGCCAAAGAAGTTACCTGGCCCCAGGTAACTTTTCAAACCGGGACTTTAATTCAGATCATCTGATTCCAGTTCCACTGCTAATTTGCGGTTCATGAAGACAGAGGGCTTTAATGCCTGGTCAGGCTTCCTGCTTTTGGTTCAGAAGATCAAGAGAGAATGCAATGCAGCCTCACAATTCCGAATCTGTTGTAGAATAACGGTGTGTGTTTGTGGATATTGATAGAGACAGTCCACATGTGCGGTAAACGCGCACATTTGCATTTTGTGTGTACCCATGCCCCACAGACAGCGATCAGCGTTCATACGGCTCGTGTGGTCGAAAATACATTGATGACTTTGGTCTTAGTCACTTTTTACATGCCCTAGAACAGTGAAAGTACTTCTTAGTTAGCTGTTACCATTACCCTATTAAGAAGATCGGAAATAGTAGGGACAAACAGGTGGGTGTTGTTAATGTGGCCGAAAAACACCACCGTCATTGTCAGAGCGTCCGGGGTGGGAGAAAACTCTCAGTGTCTATTACATGTGAAGCTGGCTTTTAGAGTCTCGGCTTTCAAATCGAAGAAGGAGGTGGACTGGTGGACCGTCTCTTTATTTCAGTGTGATTAATAACGTACCATTTCCGTTTTAACAAATTCCAAAATACCCAATCTCCTTTTTTTTATTTTTTAAGGCAGTATTGGCGTGGCCTTCTGAACATACTGTGAAACTCAGATGGAGTGGAAATTTTGTTTGCTATCGGCTAATAACTTCTTCCTAGCAGTTCAACCTAAAATTCAGGAAATTGACTCTTCACATGTGTGTGCCCAGGAGCACTTAAAAAGAAGCAGTACCTGTGCATAAGGGAAGGAAGGCGATGATAGTAAAGAATAGGAATGCCACAGAACATGGTGAGCTGCCTAGGCTTGGTTTTTCATTCCTGCCATTTTTTCACATTTCAAGAGTAAAACAAAGAACACGCTAACAGCAAGAGATTAATGCAAAAAAGGTGGCTCTTCCCCAAACATTCTGCCTTTTCATCCTACTGTCTGGAAAATGAATCGAGGCTTCGGAAACTAGCAGTGCCTCTGCATTTTTCTTCATTAGGAAGTGTATTTGTAAAACAAGCTCCAAATTTTTGCCATTCATGATTCCTGGTCACAGGGTGAGATTCTCCAGTGACACAGTCTTCAATGTATATGAGCCAAAGGATCATTTCTCATCCCGGGCTCCCGACGTCGGGAAGGCGCTGCTGAAAGCACCCCTCCCACACTCTCCACTTCAACAACAGCAGCTCATTATCAGAAGCACGTTGCAGAGGGCGGTACAAGCACAAAAATCAATCTGATTGCCTGGATAGCTCTGCAAAATCATTCCAGGGAAGAAAAAAAGAAATGTCGGAGAGGAAGGGAGAAAAGGGGCCGGGAGGTGGGAAAGAGCCGGAATGAGGACATAAGCCCTCACAGGCCCACAAGCACTGAAGTTTAATGGCTGAGTGCTTGTTTTGAACTGTGACCTGAGGTTGGGCTGGGCACTAACAGTGGCATGGCTCATCAGCCACTGTCATAGCCACCCCAGGGTACACCTCCAGCAGGGAGTCAGCTCCGTATCCTGAATTCTCAACTACCAGCTACCCACTGCGTCCTCCACGCGCACTGCTGAGACCCTGCCGAGAAATCAGCATGCAACCCAAGGAAGCATCCTTTCCTCTGGAATAAAAATTAATATTACTTGTCATATTTCATGTCTGAGCTCTTTTCATGCTTTATCCTCTGGTAATGAGGGCTAAATTACCAATATTAGTAGATTTTCATGGCTAGCACAGAAAGAGCTGTTACCAGAATAAATGTTTGCCTTGCTTCTGTTGGACACAGGCTCTGCTAATGCAGCTTTGCTAATTATTTCTAAATAGGCAATAATCTGCATCCCCTAGTGCTGGATAGTGGATTGGCCACGTACCTGCTATTTCCCTTATTTACATGTTTTACAACTTTATCAACTACACTAATTACACTCTGAGCACTGTTTAAAATTTTCTGTTAATAGAGATACAATGATGCACCAGAGGATGTGTATTTATGCCATAATTACGCCTCTGTTCCTACGATGCAGTCTCCAATTAGCTGTCTACGGTGGCACAAGCAGCTGCCTGATATTCTAAAGCAGTGAAACATCTGCACGGCGGATGATACGCTCACATGGATTTTTTTTTAAGCCTAGAAATTTACACCCAAGGGAGTGCAGACAAATAGGAGCCTGTCATGTGTAGGGATGATTAGAAATCCTCACCATGGCAACATTGGAGCAGCCATGTCACAGAGTGAGGGGACACATGTCTAGATGAAGGCGCTAAAAACATTTGCCATTTTTTTTTTTTTAGCTTCAGTCTTCCAAACTTCCCTCCCTCCCCCTTTCTCTTTTTCATATTCTTCTCTTTGCATCTAAAGCCAACCAAAACAGCAGGTGAAAAGGCCAAAGTCTGCAGCCATGCAAGGCATATGACACCCGGGATTTAGTGTTAGGAAAAACAGTGCGCAATCAGAAATGCTAGACCCAGGAAATGTGTGGGGCCAGGAGAGGGGGTGCTGTGTGGGTTTGGTTTGAAAAATACTGTAATAATAATTATTATTTTGTTAGTGGTCTGTTGTGTTCGGAGCAAGAGGCGAGATAAGAAAATAAATAGTAGACAGAATATGACTGTTGAAGTACCTTATTCCAAAGATGACACCTAATTTAAAATTTCCTTTTAACCCTCATTAACAGTTACAATTTCTGCATGAACAGTTGGCTAGCGCACATTAGTGAGAGTAGGGGAAGGCACACAAATGTCTTCTAGTCTGATATTGAATGTATTTCTTAATGGCTGCTTCTCTGATAAGCTTGCCTGTATAAAGACAGTGCATGGATATATTTAAGCAGACCTAAAAAGGGTGTGGAGACCTATAGGCAAATATGGAGAAAATACAAAAATATACCATCCTCTTTCCTAGAACTGTATTGACTTGGGCGTCAGAGTAATTATACTTTTGTTAAGAATGACGTTGTACCTTGCCTATGATTTGACCACGTAGGCTTCAAAGGTGCATCGCATGGCATTTATTGTTTTGCTCTAATGTGTTGCCTTTATTCCAATATGAAAATACCGAAGTTTAGTTTTTAATTTTAAATTGGTTTTCCAAATAATTATCTTATCAGATGGTCATGGCAACACTTTACAGTTAATAACAAAGACATGTTTAAAGGTATTTAATTAGCAGAGAGCTGAGAGGTGAAGGGGGCTGCGACTAGTGAAATAATTAGAGGGAAAATGCTTTAATATGAAGAGTAATTATAGGTAGGAGTAAAAACGTAACATATGTGCTAAATTATAAGCATACCACAAGCAATGTGAATTGCATTAAGGATCAAACCTAATCACTTAAAATCAGCACTTGTTCTGTGACAACAGTCCTGGTGGGAAGGCTCTAGGTTGTCCATACCTGCGGTAAACTGAACATCACTTTAGATGCTACTTTAGAAATCTCTAGTGTCAGTGTGAGGTCCAGATCATTCTGTCATAACTGGACTTCCCTGGGGAGTATTTTTCGATTTTTTCAAATGCACATCATTTAATTCATTCTCTGAAGAAGAATACAATGTCAGGAAACGATTTTGTTATTAAAAGGCATACATGATAACTTTTTGTTAATAAACGAAGTATTTGCAGATACGCATATATGTGTGCATAGATACGTAAAGCTCCGGCAGCACTTTCAAAATGATCGTGCAACGCTATAGGCCCGTAGTATCAAATCTCAAAAAATCGGAGTCGTGTGTTTTAGAAGCAAGGTTTTATAATTCCCTGATATGTTTAAAATAATTTCATAAGATTTTAATAAGGACATTAAAGAAAAGATCATCCTGAGTTAACAGACTATATTAGCATTAGCTTGGGTTAATGGCAGATAAGTCTCCCAAGCCCACTTCTCTAATTTCCCAACTCTCCGGTACCACTGGGTACAGGATGATCAATATTTTGGTCAGCCCCCTCCGGCTCCTGGCTTTTATCAGACCATGGCACTAAGGCTCCTTACAGTGTTTACCAAGGAAATCATAAAACATTATGTTAACAGTGAAAATGTCTTTCCTCCCCTTAATACTTCAGGTAATGTGGGAATTCGCTACGTATTCAGTTCCAAAAGAGAAACTAAGAGTTGCCTTGGTTTTCCCACATCCAGCAAGTGAATTTTGAGTGCAGTCGTCCGGTGGCTACATAAACAATTCCTGTCAGGACTCTGGTCTGTGGGTCTCACCGTCCCTCAGCATACCATATTTTGTACATGCCTGATATTAGAGAAGTATGATACTGAAGATCCACCATCCACCACATCTGTCAGCATAAGGACAGAGTTTATCTGATAAACAAGTCATTTTTGGAAACTGCAGATGCTCCCACTGTGAAGTATTAAATGTGGCCCCGCTTAGATACATAGAATGGGGTTCCGGTCGACTGAACGCGGGCTGATAAGCTCTGCACAGCTCAGAATGCTGTTTGCCCACATACTAATGTTAAACAAAAGAACCGCAGACTGCAGAGAAAGGATGCGGGTCAGACCAGTAAATTGCTTAAACCCTTAGGCAGCCTTCTGAAAAGAAAAGGCATGAAAGAAGCTGATATGAGCTTTTATGCAGAATTGTTCTGTTTATTATCCCTGTTAAGGAAATGATGGCAAGTGCCTTGTTAAACTCTCCATTCCCACCAAGGCAAGAGGACTCACTCCCTCTAAACAAGATGCAATACGCCACTGGTCATCGCTTGATAAACCGCACAGCCCTTCTACATTATTCATCCAATATGAATACAATAAACAGACAATAACAAAGCGGTACACATGATAACCATAAACGCTGTTCACCTGTATCCTAGTTGCACCCAACCTGATTTGTCATTGGGCCTTCCAAACTACTAACAATCTGTCCTGGGAGAAATTCATTTTGTATAAAAATTTCACCATCTTCCATTAAAGCTTTGTACGTTTCCAATTGCGATTGCTCAATTTCAAATGAATTGCAGAGACAGTTTAATAATAAAACCAGAATAAAGTATGCCATTGTGGCAACACGTAAGCTTGCCCTGAGTAAAGCAGGGATATAATTTTATTAGTAAACTTCTCTAGTGGGTAACATGACAGTCAATATTGAATCTCTCACGTGTTACGGGTTTAGGCTGGTGGAAGGGAGGACAAGATTCTTGAGTTTGCTAGACTTTCAACACTTCCACTAAGATCTGACCCCCTAAGAAAGAACATCTTTTCTGAACGCAGATTTTTCTTCTGCTAACTCTCCTTCCCCACCCTTCCCCTCCCGCAGAGACACTCCCATTCTGATTCAGGGCTGGGACAAAGGAAATGAGGGAAGATCTCAAGGCTTAAGGAAAATCTGGTGAGAGAACCCTAATAGATAAATAATCCATTCCATCCAAGTCACAGAGCAAGAAAAGATTTGACAATCAAAGGCTCACTGTACAGGAGAAGGAAGTAAAACTACAGGACATAAAGACAAAAACACACAGAGGCAACTGTACCGACAATTAAAAATTAAAAATTACCCTTTGCTTAAAAGTGGTATAACATGTCATTGAGTACTACTTTGACATTTCCCTGTGGCTTTGCTCAACAGGCAACAAATGAAAACAATCTTGAACCTGCTCTGCTAAAGGCTCAGTGCAGGAAGCCTGTCCATACGTTGTCATCAGATAATCTTACAACCACGATCAGGCTTCAAGTATTGACACCTATAGGAGCAACAGGTTTTTAATAGGAAATACTCAACTCTGGTCCCAAATGTTTAAAAAGCAAACAAAAATTTAAGAGGCACACACGCACACACACCCATTCCCCCTCTCCCACAAACACACACACAAGCACATACTACTAAGATTCTTCCACATTAGAATCAAATTTTAGAGAAAATAAAAGTTTAAGAGTTCTAATCTTAAGGGACACAGAAGCTGGGAAATATTTTTAAACTGAGTACTAAAATGGTAACAAAGAGAATCCCAACGGGCAAAAGGGGAGTGGGAGAGGAGGGCCAGGCCTGCTCAAGCACATGTGACTGGGGATTGTAAGGACTCAGTTTGACCCGCAAAGAGCTCAGCTTAGGACAGACATCAAAGGAAAAAAGAGATTCGTAGAAGTAAAAAAAAAAAGAATCATCTCTAGATTAAAAAAAGAACAAAACACACACACACACACACACACACACACACACACACACACAGAGGATTCTGACACTGTGTGACATTGCAACTCTAGTGAATGGTCCGTGGAGGGAGCTGTTGACACAAGTTCCTGGGTGGAGATAAAATGACACCATTACATCTGAAAAGAAGGAAAGGGAAGAGAACTTAACTAAACAACACATTTGAAATGATTTGGTAGAAATAACTTTCCTTGAAGCGACAAATTCTGTTCTCCAAGGGCATCACCTAACAGAGGTACCTCTGGTGGCGCGGGGGCGGGGGGGGGGGCCCTCTGTGCATGCCTCAGAGCTCAGTGTCTCAGCCCCGGTCCATCCAGAACAGAGGCAGAGAGTCTTCAGAGCACACAAATAAGCCACCACTCCAAAGAGGAAAGCTCTGAGAAAGGCCTGGAGGAAGTGAGTTAACCCCTGCAATGCCAGCAGTATTGTTACGGTAATTATTTACTCAGGGTAACACAAGAGGTAAACAGATTGGAAGGGTGCCCTCATCAAAAGGCTAAATTCAGATCGCACTGAAGAACTGAGTGTGCGGGAGGAGTGTCTTTTTGCATATCGTCTGACTCGGGAATGCATAATGGGTGCATCACTTCAAATAATTTTCATTTCACACATTTCCCTGTATAGAAATTTTGCAGAGTAAGCCTTTCTTTTTCTCCTAATTCCTTGGCAATAGGCATTGACATGCTTCGGATGATGAAAGGAAAAGATTATATACGTGGACTGAGGATCCTCGCTGCTGCTCAGGATTTATTCCAAAAGACCTTCACCCACCTAATCTGGGGGGTCTTTCAGGGCACAGAGCTCACCTCCCTGCCTTGAAGGATGTTCACAGAAGTAAAAAACTCAGCAGGCCTGAAGCAGAGCAGGGGCCTTAGCACAGTCCGTCCTCTGCTTCAGATCATCTGAGGAAGACCTATAGGAAGCCACACATTTTCATGGGGTCTAAGGGCAGCAGTGGTAACATTTGTTCACCAAAATGGGATAAGACTTTTTAAAAAATTGCAGACTTTGCTCCCCTCCCCTTCCCTTCCTTAGACATCTATGTGTGAGAGGGTGAAAAGCTCAGCTCCACAAGGAATAATACTATGTAACTTGATAAACTTGAATTAATTTGGATTAATTAATCTTTCGGAAAATTAAAACAAGTTTTTAACAACACATGTATATATTCTTTTAGAAAACCTACCACAAAGGCTGTAATCTGAGGTGAAGGAACCTTTTGAAAACACAAATACTGATATTCACTTTTCAATTTCTATGAAATTTATACTCCTATTCAGCTATTATGACAAAACATTTCACCCTTAGGTCATAAAAATTATGTCTATGTTCTTGAGGTGTGAAAGATTCCCATGAACTAACATTTACTAAAAATAACGAACATAAAAATTAACAATATTAAAACCAGGTTTTGACCCTGGAATGGTACTAAAGAGGTACAGCTAGACCAGGGACATTCTTTTCCATGTGGTTTTGGTAAAAATTTATGAAATGGTGAGTCCCCTACTTGAGTCCTTAAGGATTACCTTGATTTAATGCACCTTTATAGTAATGTCACATTTATCCTCCTCAGAAACTTAAGATGTGGGACAGAAGTTATTATTAATATCAAGGTTTTAAATGGAGAAACTAGAGTAAGACATTAATGATCATTGATTAATGTTTTAATTAATTAAGAGGAATGCTTTTTATTCTGTTCATATGTTTTCAGTAGCTTTTGCTTTTGCAGAGTAACATCAAGCCCTGGGAAAATTACCAATTATATATTTCTGATATATAGCCTGTAGTTATTCTCTAAAAACACAGATGCCTGTTATTCATAGCACTAAAGATTTACTTGTCGATCTATTAAATTCTTTTTATTTTCTGATAAAGAATCTTTCCCAGTCTGGCTTTCTTGTGTCTGAATTGCAGAGGTGTTTGTGAAATGTGCTAATCGGTCATTCAGCATGAATATTATAGTTCTGTCAGTTATTTAAATTCAGCCACACATAAGAACAGATGAGGAAACGATAAAATGAAAATAGCCAAAAAATAAATAAAAGGAATCAAAGGTACTGATGGAGCAGTTCGGTATTTCTGTTAGTGTGAACATATTTTGACACCAAACATATTTCCAGAATTGTATCAAAATGAGCAACATGTTTTAGACTTTAAGGCAATTTATATGTAGGTTGTGTTTATATATAAGTTAATACATCATATGGGTTAAGATTGAGCCTTTCAGAATCTAATAGTTGCATGTTTAGCATATCCTCCACTGCTTAGCTGTGGGCATCTTAACCTACTTGACCTCTCTGATTTCAGTTTCCTCATGTATAAAATGATTATGTTAACACCTAACCCATAAAGTTGATGTGAGAATTAATTGATTCATGTGACAATACATGTAGCCAAAATTGTATCAACTCAGATAACTAAGGATTTTGTACTGAATTAATTTCTATTTTGATTTTATTTAGAATAAGCTATTGGAGATAAAAGTTACTGGAGCAAAAAAAAAAAAATCATGTATTGATTGATTGTGTATCTAACATTCTTGATTATTTAAGGAAAAAAAAAGTTGAAAAAGTTTCTTGAAAAAACACAAGCTATCCGGATGTGGGGGTTTCAGCCTTCCGTTCTCCTCAGGAGGAAATCCTGTGTCTCAGAGTTCCCCTCCACAGACTCAGTGGTTCTGATATGCTTTGTGGCAGTGGGGAACTTCCTGCCAAGTGATAGCCTCCTTCTCTGGTATACTCTGAATGGGACAGCCTCATTTAGAAATCCATTACTTTGGTTTATAGGTCTATCAGACAAATAGGAACCTTTGGGAATAAAAGAGGGGCACTGCTGACAGCCACTCTGTGACAAAAGGAGTAAACCTGTGTTCCCTCTAGCAAACAGGGACATGTGCTGCATCTACTTGTAGGTATCACTCTGTTGGTGAGCTATTTGGTTTAATTAATACACAAAGCCAATAGCATGTGAAATATTTCCCCCTTAATCCCATGTTTCTCACTTAAGAGTGAGGCAGAAATTCTGTCTAAAAGATTTTGGGTGAGGGGGGTGCCTGGGTGGCTCAGTGGGTTAAAGCCTCTCTGCCTTTGGCTCAGGTCATGATCCCAGGGTCCTGGGATGGAGCCCCGCATCGTGCTCTCTGCTTGGCGGGGAGCCTGCTTCCTCCTCTCTCTCTCCCTGCCTGCCTCTGCCTACTTGTGATGTCTGTCAAATAAATAAATAAAATCTTTAAAAAAATAAATAAAAGATTTTGGGTGAATTTCAAGGAACTACCTAGACTGTTAAATAAATACCACTCACTCTAGGGCGTGATGGACATCTCTGGGATATGGAAATCATTTTCTGCAATGGTATTTTTTAAAGCAGAGATCTGTATAAGTTTTCTCACGTTACTGGGTAACATCAATACACTTCATGGAAAAGGAGTCTGCAGAATTAAACTCAACAGAAAAACACCCCGCCATTTTTTAGACAATTTCAAAAGAACATAAAAGTCTGACGTTAATGCTTACTGATTTTTGTCTTCATTTTAAAATGCAGGCCATTATAGGATATTGAAAATATGTATTTTTATCTCCATGGTGTTATCTCCACTGCCTCTACACTTACGTAGCCATCCTGCACTGAGGCTATGAAATTCTGGTGTGTTGGCGATGATGCCACAGCATACCTTTCTGGCCGGCTGAGATTACCAGAAGCAACCCCCATGAGAGCTGCAAGAGCCCCTTCAGTTGGGTCCGGGATCATCTTGCCATCAAGTGTGACCTGACACGCTCAACCACAGTTGATATATGTGCAGTAGTTACTAAGGGTAACTCTTGATCAATATGTCAGATTTCAAAACCGATTGCGACAAAGTAGACCCCGGATTATGAGGGATCTGAACACACAAAGGCAATAGAAGGTCAAATCAGGCAGGACTGCCTGCGTTTTGCATGTCAAAGGACAGAGCACATGATGCTGGATCTATAAATGCTCCAAGTACTTAAGAAGGCAGTAGGCTGTGGATCATTTGGTGGGCTAAAAATGTTAAACATTACAAGTTAATTATTAGTAAGGAGAAGAAAGAGGAGAGGAGCATGAGCACACAGAGTTCTGTAAACCCCAGTAATTCTGCCCAGGCCTGCAACTGGCTCAGACCTCACCTAAGCACCCATTAACATGATAATGCACATTAATCCCACCAAACATAACTCATCTGTCATCCACAGTGGCAACCCATCTGTGCGCACGTTGAGGGGGGAAATTCACAGTTTTAGCTGTCGAGGGATTAGCTTCAGAGGAAAGCCTGATTTTCCGTGATTCTTTGCTAGGAAAGCACTCATTTGTTTGCATTTTTTGAAGCATCTATTTACTTTTCAGCTTTCATCATCTCCCCAACATCTTAAGCAGAAGCTAAGCAGAGGATGGATAAAATGGCAATAAAAACATCCCAGGACAATCAGGCTGAAGCCTAATTTTGCTCTCTCTAAAAGTTTGTGATGTTATTTACCCTTATTTCTTTGGCTTATCTCAGATATTCTCTCTGTCAGCACAAAGGGAAAATATGTACACATTTTTATATTTTAAGTGTTGTTCATTAAGGGGTTATGCTCTTCTATATTGCTTTTATCTACTTGATATAAAATGCATAAAAACTTATGTATGTCTTATTATCATATATGTTCTCTGTTGTGTGGACAAGAAAAAGAAGATGCTGCATCAAAGAAGGTAAGAAAAAAAAAAGCTTAATTTTTTTTTCCTCACTACTTAGTTAAAAGCAAGCACAGTGATTTTTCTCCCAGCCATGAAAGCTTATCTAGTGGTTAAATAGTCTTCTTTGGATCATGTCTACTTTGGACAAAATTATTTGTAGATAATAAGCAAACACAAACTTTCTTCTAATGCAAATCTACAAAAATATAAGAAGCACTGGCAAGAAAAATACCGTTAAATGTTTTGAAGGTAAACTAACTATTCCATTCATTCAGTTTAGTGAAAAGAAAAATCAGTCACAAGACATCATGACTGGTTGGTTGACTTAATTGTTCACTTTTCAATGGGTTATGTTGGAATAATCCAGCAATGACCTTCTGTGTTGAAGAAAAGATGCAAATAACCATTTTTAAAAATAGCCATCATCAAGCAACCAATTGGGCTGATTTTTCATCAAAATGACCTTTCATTTAACTAAACTGACTAGCAAATTTATTTTAAAAATCATACTGTTCTAGGTTTGGGCACAGCCAGACATTTTTTGTGGTTGCTGCTAACACTTACAAAGGTAGTAAATCTCATTTATTCTCATTTTCCAATCTAGAGTGTCCTAAAGTGTATCCTGTGGGATGTTCAAAGATCTTACATTCAAAGTGTTTCCTCATGTTTAAGTTTGGTAAAAATTGAGCTAAATAAAATTAACCAGGTTAATTTGTGACAGGACTTCTTAGTTAATGAATTTTGTACATCCTTAAGTAGGAAACACATGAGGAAATTATTTTACGTTTTAAATTCTGTTTCCTCATCTGTAAAGTGCAGGAAAAAGCAGGTTCTAAAACCAGTTAACACAGGCAAAGAGTAAACAATCAAAGTTAGCTAATATTGTTAGCATGCATAGGTTTTCCAAACATATTTGGGGAAGTAGCTTTTTCCCAAGTAACATACTTGGAATCAAATTGGCAGAACTCACTCCCGGAAACATTACCCGACCCTAACATTGTAAAATTTCTATTGTTAAGAATATCTACTGGATGGTGGGGTTACATTATATATATGTTTATTAAAAAATAAAAAAATTAAAAAAAAAAAAGAATATCTACTGGAGAATCTCTCCTGTCGATAAACCCTCAATATGAAAAGATGCTAAGAACAGGAATTTTTTAAAAGTGCCAATTAAAGAAAGATAATTAAAATTAAAGCGAATACATTCATGATAAAAAGATCAAGCCATAAAACTTGTTACTGGAACAACTTGCTTTCGGGTACCTGGTCCTGAGCATTCATTACCACCTGTCCATCACACCTGGCAAAGGAAACAGATGTTAGAAAGCTGACATAGTAAAGGAAACACTACTATTTAGCTTTCGTTTTCTTTTTTCTTCTTTGTGAGATGCTACTAATGGAAATGACATAGAAATCAGTGTATGGCAGCACTTCTGAAAAAGAACATCTATGTAAAAGAGCATGAAGGAAGTATGAAAGAATCTAGCAAGCTTCATTTGGGTCTTTAGACCTAATAGCCCAGATTTGGCCCTCAGATGTGCATGCATGCACGAGGTAATACTGAATTTGACCGGAGCTGTGCAAACAGTCTTAAAGCAAAATGACTCAAATGCTTGATGACTAAAGAATTGGAACTGCAATTTCCCCGATGCGATAGTCATAGAAAAGCTACTCGGGCACAGAGGAAATATTCTATTTCCTCCTCATGAAGACCAGAGTGACATTTTAAGAGGAAGAAATGTTTTGAGATTTTAAGTTTGTTTTTTCCTTCAGGAGCGAAAAACCAGATTTCTTTTCAAATTTCTTCGAATCCATTAAGAGCAAATTTTGTAATATAAACACACATTGTTCCAATTGTTTGAAAGTATATGGGTATCTGTGATCTATCAAACTGAGTGAAAGACTTAAAACTTGTGTATGTGTACCAAACTTGAGCTCACCAGAGTGAACTCAGTACATTCACTTGAATACGCAATGGTGCAATCACTAAAATAAATGTACTTGCTTCACTCAATTAAACATTGTATTGTACATGTGTGTTTATTCAATTGTGTGACGATACGGTGATTGAAACACACATGCTTGGCACATTTGTCTCAATCTGTAGTGCATTTATTTAAATGTACAATCAATCATAGGCCTCTGCTTCTACTTTTGCCTTTGTATGTTTAAAGAATCCTAATATAAACCAGCGTGTATGCTGCAACATGGTCAAGAAGCGGACTGCACGTGAGATACAGCAGTACAAAATTGGAAATTTTAGGGAAGGAACATATGCTACTGACATATGTAAATGGACAACTTCCATGGAGCCTAATACACAAAGTCAGAG
Source organism: Taxidea taxus jeffersonii (assembly GCA_003697995.1). NCBI lineage: Eukaryota > Metazoa > Chordata > Mammalia > Carnivora > Mustelidae > Taxidea > Taxidea taxus. The sequence continues at coordinate 16,877 of RCUC01156222.1, forward strand.
CTTTATGTTTTGAATTGCTCCTGTTGATAAATGGCTGCAAGCACAGCAATATTAGTATATGTTTAACAGTAATTCACAAAAATGGCGTAAAAGGTATTCAAATCTATATTACAATATTTACTTCCTATTTGTGTATAGCTTTATTTGAGTCTTATTCCAGATCATTAATTATTTGAAACATGCTTATTAGTTATCATCAGTTTATACTATTCTTTGAATTTGTTGTGATTCTCATTTTTCTGTGGGTTACGTGTGTGAATTCTTCCTCAGAGTACAGTACATCTTATTGTGTAATTTTAAAAAGTTATCTCATCTTCTGTAGGGCTTTATCTGTGCCTATTCTGTGTGGTCTGGGTTAAGGAAATGTCCTTCCACAGCAAATTTTCTTGGCTGGTATTCTGGCTTGGGACCCCAAGTCAGGGGTTCCTCATTCTCACAGGGCATTTTTCTCTCCATCTGGTGCCAAGGTAGAGAAAGATAAACTTCCCTTCTCACTTCTGGACTTTTGCCCATGACTTTCACCCAGAGAGTGCTTTTCTCCTGTGCTTGACATGGCCAACTCTTCTCATATTTCAGAACTTAATTTATAGCTTCTTTAAAGAAGCTGTCCCTAAAGACACTTCCACTGTTTTTTTTTTCTTTTATTTGTATATTCATTTAATTAGTATTTATCGAGTGTTCATAATATTACAGGCACTGGGAATATGGTGATGAAACAGGACAGGTACAATCACTATACCCAAAGAATTGATAATCCAGCAATGACCCTTCTATTCTTGATCTCCTTAGTCTATTGATGTAATTTACTTTTCCTGCTTGCTTACACTTTTTTTTTCTTTGTTTCTCTCTTTTGTTTGGGGATGAGTACTCTGCTCATCTGTGTTTCCCTCAACACGCAAATGGTGGCTAGAATATAACAGGTAGTGAAAAAAAATCAAATGAATCACAGAAGACCCTTGAACAATGCTCAGTTTAGGGGCACTGATCCCCCACACAGTAGAAAATCCACATACAGCTTTTGACTCCCCCAGAAATTAATTACTAATAACTTATTACAGACTAGACCAAAAACACAAGGGTCAATTAACACATATTTTGTGTGATATATGTGTTTTGAACTGCATTCTTACAATAAAGTAAGCTAGAGAAAAGGAAATGTTATTAAGAAAATCATAAGGAAGAGAAAATACACTTACAGCATCATACTGTATTTATGGAAAAAAATTCACAGATAAGTGGACACATGCAGTTCCAACCCATGTTGTTTGCCACTCAACTGTAATTAATGAAGAGATACATGACGTTAGTCCCCACAACGATCCAAACCAACCACTATTTTGCTAGGTTGCAGTTAAAGATGTAGAAGCTGGGACGCCTGGGTGGCTCAGTTGGTTAAGCAGCTGCCTTCGGCTCAGGTCATGATCCCAGCATCCTGGGATCGAGTCCCACATCGGGCTCCTTGCTTGGCGGGGAGCCTGCTTCTCCCTCTGCCTCTGCCTGCCACTCTGTCTGCCTGTGCTCGCTCCTGCTCTCTCTCTCTAATAAATAAAAATAAAATCTTTTAAAAAAATAAATAAAGATGTAGAAGCTGATGGTACTAAGGGAATATCCAAACTATGCTGCTCGTCAGTTATAGAACCAGAGATTAATGTGAAACCCTTAATCTGTGATTCGGGGTCAATACTCTTCTCCATGGTATTCTGAATTATTTTACTATGCGACAGTTATTAGGCAACAGTAAATAGCTATGAGATAACCAGAGGAGAGCGAGGTTCAAATTCGCAAAAGTTTCTTAACCTCTCTCATTTCTTTTTTTTCTTTTTAAAGATTTTATTTATTTATTTGACAGACAGAGATCACAAGTAGGCAGAGAGGCAGGAAGAGAGAGAGAGGAGGAAGCAGGCTACCCAGTAAGCAGAGACCTGATGCGGGGCTCAATCCCAGGGCCCTGGGATCATGACCTGAGCCAAAGGCAGAGGCTTAACCCACTGAGCCACCCAGGTGTCCCAAACCTCTCTCATTTCTGTAGTGAAGGTAGTGATAATACCTGATTCATAGATATACTGTAAACATTAAATAATATGATGGATGTATAGAAGTTAGAACAGTGCAAATATTGCTACTGTTGTTGTAGTGATTATTATTTTTACCAAAGAGTAACACATATATAATTGCCAGAAGTACCTTCTGTGTGGAAGTTCTTTGAATTACATATGTGTACCATTTTTCTAAAGGCATTCGATCTTTACGTGTTGGGCAGATAGATAAGTGGAGGAGGAAGAAAGAAGGAATGATTTTGATGCTTTGCTGAAGAAAGAATAGATGGCAAAAAGATTACAAACATAAACAATACTTTGAAAACTATTGAGCAAGCAGTCTCTTAAAGTATGGCTAAATACAGGAGTGCTGTGCATTTATTACCCAATGCCTATAAAACAGAGCTATCAGTAAAAACAGAAAAGGATGATGATGATACTTAACAACATATCTGACAAGGCCATTATCATCATCAAAAGTAGATTTTAAAACATAAAACATTTTGACACTTTAAAATACTATACACTTTGCAGGTATGATTACTTTTACCAATAATTGACAACAAGCACCTGACATAAGGCAAAGAGAAAAGGACCCAAGTGTCTGTCATAATTTCACTGACTTATTTGAAACTTTCAACTGTTTTTTTTTTTTTTCCTGTGAGACTCAAATAGAGGTTTTCCTCCTTGTCTCTATTCAGAGGACTGAGTTATCAGGGGTCTCTCCCTAATCCAAGGTAGAAAGGGGTTGAAAAGGTGGTAAGAAGCTCATGAGAAGGGACACAGGGCCCTTGGAAGAACAGGACCTCGACAGGAACCATCCAGAGAGCCCCAAGGACACCTTGCCCTGTCTCCTAGAAGTCTGAACAACTTCCTGCTATTCACTAAACCTCAAAAGGCACAAGATTATCCTCCTCGTGAACTAGGATAGGCTCACTGTGAGCTCTTGGAGGAAAACACATGGCTCCTTTTCCATAAAGGACAGCTACCTGACCAACAGAAGCCAGATTCTGGAGCCCAAGAGGACCTGTATTAGGTTAGAAGGTTCCTGGCTTGCAGCTAACCAGCCCAAGATGGAAGCAGCTTACTTCCATCAGAACAAGAACTTCTCAGTTGATGCTGAGCCACTCTATTTCTGAATCCTGTTTAGCTTTTGGACACTATCAATCTTACCCTATCCAGATGTTTACTGCTTCAACTATGTCATTTTTGCCACATTACACTGGTATCAGCATCACCTGCTTGAATGTCTCTGCTCCAGTCCCTGATTACTGGTATAATTACAGCTCCCAATTTGCATCTGTTGTGCCTATATGACACCCAAGTTCCCCTTTCACTCTCAAAAGTCCTGGTTTGGATCATAAATTATATGATCATACTTCTATACCCTGACTGTAAGGCATCTGCCTTCATATTCATTCAGTAATGTATCCATACACCTGTAGATAAATAATCACTGTGCATAAGTTTTGCTATCCAAGAAAATGAACAATGATTTAAAAACCTAGTAATTTGACTCCTAGTGTCACTGCATTTATAAATAGCCTATATACTCTATTGTCCTTGTTTGGTTAGTATCCATCTTCTCCAACTGGAATGTAATTTCCATAAGGGCAAGAAATTTTTGTATCCCTAGCATTTAGAAAGAAATCAATGAATTTCTTTTGGGATAAATAAATGAATGAAAGAAACCCAAGGGCTAAAGTAGCAGAATTTGAACCTTACCATGAGCTATACCAAGGTCGCTACATATACTGTATTTTTTAGTCGCAACTATAACTCCGTAGTGCAAATATTGCTTTTAAATATGAATAAACCAAGGAAGAGCAAGGATACATAATTTGGTCAAGGCCAAACGGCCACAACACCCTGCACCCAGGATATGCATGTGACCATGGTGCCATGGTGCTTAGCTTGCTTGAGATGCTCTAGCTCAACATCCCAGGTTTTCCACTTTCCAATATTTTGTGGGAGCAGAAATAGACCAGATCTCTGGTTTTGTTTTATTTTAGCTCATTTGAGGAAGATAAGGTTTAGGTAGAATTAAATACTTTCAGTTGCTGAAGAGATATATTTTGATTTAAAAAAAACCAATAAACTGAAAACTTGTCATGCTTCCAAGTCTGAAAAGTCATTAATGGAAAAAGCATATGCCTCATTTCAGTATTTCCTTAAGATGGTTAAAATAGCTAACACAAAATCAGGCAGTGTTGACTGCACTATCACCATCTTGCTAGTAGACAGCAGAGGGAACTGTTAGTACATTCAGCAGCAAGGTGTAAAGAGGCTACGGCAAAAGGGGGAAAAGCAACCAACCAGTGTACATTGCACTTAGATCTCTTCTCATCTTAAATGTTATGCCATTTTATTATGAGCTTCTCCAAACCTGACAACTCCTAGTCATTTCTGAATGGTATCTCTAAAACATTGGTTTTGCATTCTAAAGTACATAGAATTTCTTTCTGAGTTTCCTTCCTGCAATCTCATTGTCATTCAGATGAAGCTTAAGCTACCTGTCCAAGCCCCCAAGGATTTTCACCACTCCTCTTCTTTCTCTCTCAGTCATTGCCTCCTTTGACCTCTTCACCTCCTTCTCACAATCTCAACCATCTGGAACAATTTTCTTATTTTCCTCTGACAAGTGTCATATCTTACTTAAGACTCTCCTTAAAACTCTTCTCTTCTGAGGAGATAATTTCAAGCTTTCTTTGATAGATGTGTGAGCATTCTGGTCATGAGGTCTACCAACCCACTGAGAGCCAGGGGTTAATGGCACTCATCTACTGTCTGGTCAATTGATCCTTCCCTTCTCACTACTCTGTGTGTTTCCCCCTCCCAAAAAGGTGCCTGATAAGTCAGAGAATTATCTTTCCAGATAGAAGAGAAATCATTTTTTGGTGGGAGAGGCAGAGGAAGAGGGAGAGAGAGAATCTTGAGTAGGCTCCCTGCCTAGCACGGAGCCTGCAGGGTTCCATCTCACAACCCCAAATCAGGAGTTGGATGCTTAACTGACTGAGCCACCCAGAAGCTCCCAGGAAAAATTCTTTTACTCAAGAGTTTAGGTACCACGATAGTCCACTGTAAGTAACGCCAAACTTCTTGGATATTTGAGGAAACAACTATTCTATCTTCAAATAATGTGGGGTGACCTGAATGCATGCCTTACATGTTTATCTGCCCTACATGGCTCTGAAAGTGTCAAGGGGAAAATATCCCATTGACATTCCCGCACCACCTGAGTCACTAAAGTTTCTTTTAAAACAGAGAACCAAGTCCTATTATGATTTAACTAGAGACTCTAATGTGCATAATGGGTCAGGCATTAAAATAAATCTGTGTCAAAAAGTCTGACAGAAAAACAGTAAGCTAGAAGGGTTCCATGGTCACATAATCTTGGAAAGCAAACATATACTCATATACATATACTCTCCATTTTGGAAATGTACAATGAGCATTAACAAATATTAACAGAATTATGCTTTGAGAAGTCCTTTCAAAAACATTTTATTACTATTTTACTCAGTGTTTCCTAAATTTGTTCAAACTCTTCTTTGCATTAACACAGCACACATTGTTATCTAGGAGAAACAGCATTTGACAGAACGCAAATTAGGAAATTTGACTCAGAAAACAAAAGCTGGAATGGGTCTATAAAATAAATCAAGTCCAGCCCACTGATCCTATTGATAAGAAAACTTAGACATAGAGAGGATGTCTTGCAGATTCATGAAACATGACATGTTTTAGTTTCTTTATCAGGTTCCTTGAGTCTGTTTCCCCTTGTTCCTTGAGTCTGATTTTCCCCTAATCCCTACCTAACTTCTCATTTTTCAGCTCCATCATTTAATGTCATAGGCAAACATCTCAGGATTACCTCATCGACATAGCTTAGAATTCACATTCCTTAACATAGCATTCTAGGACTTGAGGGAATGTAACATGTAACGTGAGTGTCATCTAAATGTGCCCAATGTGCTGACCAAAATGTAGAGTTGCTTCCCAAAGACATTCCTGTGCTTCTCCACTTCTGGGTTCTCTGCTCATCTGGGCTCACAAAATCCTACCCATCCTTGAGGCCCTCTCAATGTTACTTTCTCTATGAACTTCTAGGATTACCTTAATCAGAATTTTACATTCACTCATGTTCCCAAATCACACCATATGTGCACTGCCAGCTTATTAGACTCCATTGCATATGTTACGGTTTGTCTGATATTTTTCTTAAGGGCAAGATCTGTATTTGGTTTGTCCCAGAATCCTATTGCCCAAAGCAGGTTCATAGTAAATATTTGCAGAACTAATCCTATAATTTGCAGTCACATGGAGGTGTAGTGACAGAGTGAAAGCTAGACCCTACCACCCTTCAGGATTGGTGTTGTTGCTAATAGAGCCTAGTCAAAGTAATGGGAATGTTTATGTTGGTTTTCGTAGGAACCATAACATGCCATCAATATTACCATCGCTATGCATTCATCTATTTCATTTTGATAACACTTCAAGATGAGTAATAAAGACATGTGAATTACTATGTAATTTACATTGCTATCTTGGGATGGATCTTATAAAAGCAACAGAACTGTGGAAATTATCGTTTCTATAAATAAGCAATGTAAGAAAGAGTACAGTATAAGAAGCCTTGGAGACAGGCATAGATTTGGTCCCTTCTTAAAGGACATTCTAGTTCCAACTCTTTAAGCCTGTTTCTTCATCTGTAAAATGTCAAACAACATTTATTGAGCATTATCCATGTGCTATGTTTTGTATTTAGCCCACGCTCAGCATATATTATCTCATAATTCTCATGACAAGTATATTAAGTCATTAGTATTCCCATGTCATACACAAGGAACCCAAGGCTCAGAAATTATAATAAATAACATAACTAAAGACACACAGCTAGCTACTATGTATCAGAGGCAGGATTCAAACCCAACTTTTCAGAGATAAAGCAAATTATGCTTTTGTATTTCCTATCCCAGAAGAAATGGTGACAAATAAAAAGGTGCATTTATAATCTCCCCGATATAGTGTATCTCAGACTAGGCTTGCTTCACAAATGTTTCTTCCCTTTCCATTTCTTTTCCATTCATGGATAACTGGAAATTGTACCAAATCAAGAATGAGAAGACTTGTATTCAAGGAAGGTTTTTATTAACAAATGGGGATAATAAGACCATGGTTATAAAAAAGCTTAAAAAATCAAAAGCCCTTGTAAATATAAGAGTTTATTATTAATTAGAGGAATAATCACTACAGTATGCACATGCTTGTTTGGCATTCTAAGATTATGGTTTCAAAGAAATAAGTGCCATTTTATGTTGAGGGCTCAACTCTGCATTTGTTTTATTTGAACTCATCTCTAAGGGAAAAAATGCTAAAATTACAAACATATTATCTTGACTTTTTGCCTTGCTAACAGGTAAGTTCTGTACCTAGCCAGGTAGCCTCTAACTGTCTCGCAGTGACTTGTGTCTATCTCCTGACATTACCGAGTTGAATAACACAAGAAACAATCCTGTCTTTCATACTTTGTCATTGACTCTCAGAAATTTTCTGTAATTTGAACTTGAGCTAGTTGGTCCTTGAGTCCATATCTGGATGTTCAGAGAAAGGCAAAGAAATTTAAAGCCCATTGTTCTATTTTCTAGATTGTTTCATATGAGTGGTGGCATTTTTCTCCAAACACACACACACACACACACACACACACTGAGCAACAAAGTGCCAAAAATGTGCAGATGTAACATGGAAAGCTCAGCCAATCATCTAAATGTTTAAAAAAATATCCAGATGTTGTATTACTGTAGACAAACCATCTGGCAGATCAGCTTAGTTCTCTACTTTTTATCAGCTATTGAAATTACAGAAGGACAGCCCAAGTTTGCACTTAAAGATGAGCATAAAAATGGTGTCAGCTGTATGTTGCTAGTCCTCTAGAAAACATGTTCATTTCGATAGGTTCTAGGCATCATTCTTGAGTAAGAAAAAGACATCCCATAGTGCAATGATTTTTGTTTAGAAATACCCACTTTTTTTTCTTTTTAGATTTGTTATCTGTTTATTAGAGAGACTGCATGAGCAGGGGGAAAGGCAGAGGGAGAGGGAGAGAGAATCTCAAGCAGATTCCACTCAGAATGTGGAGCCAATCCAGGCCTCGATCCCATGACCCTGAGATCATGACCTGAGCCAAAATCAAGAGTCAGTCGCTCAACGGACTGAGCCACCCAGGCGCCTCTGGAACTTCCCACTTTTAAAACACTTTTTATGAATAACTTTTTTTTCAGAAACTTGTCATCTTAAGATAATACTGAAATTTTAATAACTGACTCCTACCAGCAAAATTTCCAGATTAATATTTAGAGTTAAATATTTTATAGAAGAAAGGTTCCCTAGAATTATTTTATTTCAACAGCAAATTATCAAGTATGTACTGCCAGAAAGTAAATAATCTTTGGTGAGAGTAAAAGGGTGTAGCATCACCTAGCACCAAATTACAGACCAACAGATATTTTATCAAATACTGTGTATCTCTACCTCCATCAGCATACTCACATGCGATGAGGCACCAAGGTCAATATCCAAAAGCAGAGGTAATCATTAGGATTGAAGTTTGTTTTGAGGTTACTTTGCAAAAAAGTTATATATCTCCAGGCATAGTAATTGATTTTTTAAAAAACTTGTAACTAAAAAAAATGAATAACTTTTTCTTTCCAGATAGTGCGCTATTCATATTGCATAGCATTAATTTTTTTTTAAAGATTTTATTTATTTATTTGACAGACAGAGATCACAAGTAGGCAGAGAGGCAGGCAGAGAGAGAGGAGGAAGCAGTCTCCCTGATGAGCAGAGAGCCCGATGCGGGGCTCGATCCCAGGACCCTGGGATCATGACCTGAGCTAAGGCAGAGGCTTTAACCCACTGAGCCACCCAGGCACCCCAGCATTAATTTTTAAAACATTTCTTTTCCTTAAAAAAGTTAACTAAAGACAATTATCATATGATCTCCTGATATGAGGAAGTGGAGATGCAATATGGGGGGTTTGGGAGGTAGGAAAAGAATAAATGAAACAAGATGGGATCAGGAGGGAGACAAACCATAAGAGACTCTTAATCTCACAAAACAAACTGAGGTTTGCTAGGGGGAGGGTCAGGAAAGGGTGGTCTGGTTATGGACTTTGGGGAGGGTATGTGCTATGGTGAGTGCTGTGAAGTGTGTAAACCTGGCGACCCACAGACCTGTACCCCTGGGGCTAATAATACATTATATGTTTATAAAATAATTTAAAAAAAGATAACTACATATTAAGAGGAAAAACTAAAAATGTGATAAATGTTCCTCTTCTCCTTAATTTAAATAAGGCAGACTTTTTCATATTTAGAAGTCATAAGTGATATAAAAACATCTCATAATAAAGCAATAAAAGGGACAGTAAAAGTGAATAGATACAGCAAATATTATTTTGTTAACAGTAAAGTAGCCACAAAATCATAGTACACATACCAACCCCTGAGAAATTATTAAAGGATGCCATGAGATAAAGCAGGAAAAAATGGTGCACAAAAAAATCAGACGCTTTGGAAAAAGCAAGGAGAAAGAGATGGGCATGAAAATTTATAGACAGTTTGAGGGTAGGTTTTCAAAGTGGCATGTGACAGAGCCAAGCACAAATCCTCTTACTTATTAACGGGATTTGTCCCTGTACCTGTCACACATTGCTTTGAAAATATCAGCCTCTGTGAAAGGTATACTGCTTCTCTCCGTCAGTTTTACTCTTAAGAGACTAATGTATAATCTCTTTAGGTTTCATCTTTTGTATTTCTGTGCATATGACAAATTGTTTTGAACACTCTTCATCCATACGCATAAGAAGGTAGGCACTAAGGGCTGATCACCACATATTTAAAAATCCCCGAGATACTATTTTCTTCATTGGAATTAATTGTTCTATTAAAATAATCTCTAGATTTATCATTGAAAATTTTTCAACAAATGCATTTGTTGCCTTGATGCCATAAGGCAATTGTTTTCAACCCTAGCAGATTTAGAAGCTCCTTTTTATAACAAATATTTTGTAGCCCATTTACGACACTAAAATAAAATTCATAGATATTATGGCCAATCTAAGTATATCATTTAAAAAATCAATACAGTACCCCAACTATAGAATAAAAGAGAAATAAAAAGGAAAGTTCTTCATCACACAATAATACATCTTTTGAAAGGTAATTGCTACATAATGAAGACAAGAAGAAATTGAGTGCGATACTTATGCAGAGAAACTTGTAAATTTATAAACGAATCAGCTACCAATGCAAACTGAAACAAGACTGGTGTATTGATGCAGCAGACACTATAGAATTGCCACTAATTGGTAAATTGTGACCAACAATTGGTAAAATTCAAACTAACATTTTTCTCTTAATTTATTAATTAATTCTCAATTTCTCTTAATGATAGTTTGGCTTTTGGAAAATTCCACATATATTTAAAAAAATATTTAAAAAATCTTTTAATAGTACATGTAAAATACAAATGGGTTTTAATTGCAGATGATTAGTTTTTTATCTACAGTAATATCTGACAGGAGACTCAAAAGTCTTGCAAAGGGGGAACAGTTTTACAATATGCTGGACCCCCCTGCAAACTGTATATGTCTAGCAATCTTGGGCGCCACCCAAGCCAGTCCCAAGGCCACTCCATCCAATTTTTTGAAAAGCCTCATTCACTCTCAAAATCCCCAAATTTCTCTTTAGGGTACACTATATTCTCCCAGTGAGAACGACTGCTGTAGGATTACAGAAGGAGGACTAAAACAAATAATGGTACCGGGATCTTTCTGTTTTTATTTTGTTTTGTTTTTGCTAAGGTGAGTCAAAGCTTGTTTTTTAAAATTCCACCATGCAACTAACACCAAGTTTCTACATTCTGTGGCAGGAGTACTCAAAAGTCTTCTGATGATAACTTTTAGTCAAAAATAAATGGACTTAACACATTGATGGGGGACATTTGAGTGAAACTTGTTTCATGAAGTATCACGCATGCTAAAGTTGACTACTTAACTTAAAAATAGAAAGACTAGTTTTTTTTTCCCTTGGAAATTACATTTCACATGTATAAAGAATTAACCCAGATACAAAAATGCAATCCATAAATCAGAGGGAAAAATGAGAAGCAGAGGAATTAGAGGGAAAAGAAATAATGGTACAAGCAGTTGTTTCAATGGAAAAAAATAACTTCACCACATGACATGATATAGTGCTAGATTTATTATTCCATTTATCCATTTATTCTTAAAACAAGCCAACCATAGACATTTACCTTAGAAATCTTAAGTTGCTTATTTCTGTGCAGTACAGTTCTACGGAACCATGGATTGATGGTTTCATAAGGTATCAGTCACACTTCCATAGCATTTGCTGATATAAATATAAAAGCTTCATTTTAAAGGATAAATAAAGCCACACTATTATCTAAACAGGGTAAAATTTAACATCCTTGTGGTTTGTGGAAATTTTTGATGTGCCTGCTGGCTTTTCAATAAAAATCAATTATGCCTTAAATGCAAGCGGTAGTCAACATACTACAGACTATAAATTCAATTTCATACTCAGAAATATGGATTAGCTGAACTTGATGCCCTTCCATTGATTTCAGAAAGCAAAAGCTGATAAGGTAAATAATAGTAAGAGGCTCTCTGACACTCCACATCAAGTTCCGGATTTCCATATTATTTTTGTAAGAACTTTGCAGTCACCACAATATCCTCCTTGTGAAATATGTATGATGAATAGATATTATATGGATTGCTGATTCATCTCTCCATACAGAATGGATATTTGGCTTTCATAAACCGGGAAGGAACTGCATAGAAAAAAGAATATGCTTATTTTCCTCAGCTCAGAGCAAGGTATATGTCAACTGATTGTGAATAAATCCAGTGCATAATTAGAGAACACACTGATTAAGTGCTGAAATCCCACTTATAAATAAAAATTATATAAACCAGAAGCAATCGTAAAACTCCCCAATTCTTCAGTGTTTTATATATATGTGTACATATATATACACACTTAAGCATATATATATATATACACTACTACATAAATGTTATGTACATAAGTGTACACAGTGTACATAAACATAAATGTACACACTATATATGTGCTAGTATATACACTGTAAGCATATATATGTGCTTGTGCATCACATATATATATGTGCTTTTGTATACACACATATATATGTGCTTATAGTGTGTATATATATTTGCTGTATATCTATAAGCATATGTAAATATATATAAGCATATATAGGTGTATGTATATACATACAAATATATATACTAGGGGGAGAGAAAAGGAAAGCATAAATATAAATATATATTTATATGTACATACATACTGGGGAGAAAGAGAAAAAAGGAAAGCATTTTAAAAACTAAAAAAATTTAGCCCTTCTGTTCACTCAAAAGAGCACCTTAAATCGTCAAGAATCTCATGGAAGGGGGAGTCATGAAAGGGGAGGAAAAAAAATGATTTGGTACTAAGAAATCTAAGGAATAATGATCCTGAGGAAGAAATTTAGAATAGTTTCCTCCATAATGAGAAATCCAAACACATCTGCAACAATTTTCTTCTCTCCTCCTTTAATGTGCAGAACATTTAGGTTTTATAGAACTGTTCAAGTCCACACTTAGAACATTTTATGGCTCAGCCATTCTCTTTTGCAGTAAGTAAGCCTCGTGCATTCAGCTGAAATCCCAAAGAGTTCTGAGGAAGGTTTAGTCCACAGGCCCTGGTCTCACCTTTCCTCAAGACCAGCTCCTGCTTTCCTGACACAAACAAGGACAGCTTTGTCACACTTCCAGCATGCTAACAGAACAAAACAATGGCTCACATCAGCTCAGAGATATACATTCCTTAAAAGAAGAGTTCCCTGGAGCTTCCCTAAAAGCAGTTTTGAGAGTTCATATATTCATCTTGGTAAAAAATCCATGGCCTGAGGTCTCTGTTACTCCAAAGAAATTAATTACACTTGAATTTCTCAAGATAGAGGTAATTTATTTAAAATAAACTTAGAAGTCATTTATTTTACTGCGGTACAAATAGTTTTAGTAAAGGAGGTTAAACATGAAAGTGACCTATATAAAATGCTATAAATACCAAATGAGAAAGATCCTAAAGATATCAAATGAGAGAGATCCTAAATATTTAGGAAATCCTAAATATTGCCAAGAGTAAGTGATATTTCACATATTCATCCATAGAATGGATGAATATCCACTTACTCCTCACTAGCAAGTTCTAGAGAAATCATAGAAAAAATGGCAATCCAGTTATTGTAGATTTCTTTCATGAATAAGAAATTGTTTACATAAGAAAAATAAAATCACAAAAGAAATGGTACAGTTTCATTTCCAACTTTTTCAGTTATTTATTGCCTGAGAAAAAAATCAACAAGCATTTCTTCTTTGTAACTCTCTGATACCTATGTGCATATATGTTTATTTATAAATATATTTTCTTTTCATAACAGAGAATATAGGGGCAAATATTTTTTAGCAGTGTCTTTTCACATGTTATTTAAATTTAAGTAAAGAATACAACTAGAGATTTTATTTTTCTTGTAGCAGTATATACTCATAAATCAGAGAAACATGAAGTTTCTGATAAAATATTCACTACATGAATTATAAAATTTTAAGTTTCAGTATATAAAATAACACTACCTTTGAAACCTATGTAATACGAAAATGCCACAACCAACAATTTTCATCATATGTTGTAATGTGACTGTAGCATATGAGGAAAAAGGCATCACATTGTTTATGAAAAAACAATTCTTGTAGATACACTTGGAAAACTGCAAACATTCATAAACAGTTACTCTTTGGGGATAGAGAAAAAAGTGCCATTAAACAGGTGTTAGAATTTAAATGACATCTCATTAGTGACTCCTTTTTGCAGCTCTGAGACAAATAAAACCTTCATTTAAAAGCATTAGTGCTATTCCTAAGGGTTTCTGGTATCATAATGTTTTGTTTTATGAAGATATTTAGTTTCTTCCAGCAGTCTTGCTTATTTATACAAAATAAACCAATTGCATTTCCAAGTTTAGCTGAGCGTGAAGTCAGGGGGTGAATAAGGCCTTTGCAGTGCTGTAAATACCCTGCCCCTCCCTCCGCTCCCAGGAATCTGGAAGGTTGGATCGCAGCCCGATAAACAAAGGTACTTGTGAGCATCACTTCAAAGTTACTCCTTGTGCCCTTTGCCCTTGATGAAAGAACAGTTATACAAAACTCAGATTTTGTTGATGTCAAAGCCATGAAGTATTTTCCGAATTCCTCTCAATGTAAAATGTGAAACTATCATTATAATTCAGGAATTACACCAGAGTGGGTAGATACTGAAAACTCACCTGTTAACTGGGAAGTTTATTAACACTACTGTTTCACACTGTTCTCACAAATAACAACTCAGGTCCCGAAATGTAAATCCAAAGAATAGCACGCAGAATGCAAGTCCCAATGATCAAGCCAGGATTGTAAGGATTCATTCATTTCATCGCCTCGGAAAGTCACACAATCCGCAATTTAACTCAGCTGACTGGGATCCTTGGAATTCCTTTTCCTATAATTCTGTATGTTTTGGGAGAAGCATCTGCTAAGACAAACAGCAAGGGGACATAAACTTCAAGTAACTGCTTCCCTTCAAAAATAATAATTACTCTTGAATATTGGGTACAGGAACTGCAGTGATATGCTCTGGAAATGTAAAGACAATTCTACCAGATCTGACCCAGAGAGAGCTTACACTTGAATGGGGGCAAACATGATAAGAAAAGAAGGGATCTGATAATCTACAAGTATCTGTAATGTAATTAGCACCACTGAATAGTTAGAAAATCCAAGGGGGTAAAGTTCACGTAGAAAAGATGACAACGGGTTGGGAGAATCAGGAGAGGAGATGGCATTTGAAGTGGATTTTATTGGGTGACATGATTTCAAGAAAAGCAGATAAGTTGTGAAATAGAGGCTCTGTTTAAGGAATCTGCAGGAAATGAAACTGGTCATTACATAGAAGACCCTAGGCTCCAGGCGAAGAACAAACATACCCTGTATATTAGGGATAAGGAGTCTTTGGAGCCTTTGGGAAAAACAGACATATGAGGTGTAGGAAAATTATTGTAAAGGAGAGAAGGATGAGAAATGAAAGGTGGGGTGACTCCTCAGAAGGCTAATTTTTGGTGGGGGTGGCAAGAAAGTCTGAAGGCCCCATTCAGTGGGGTGCTTGGGTGACTGCTGGTTAAGGGTCTGACTCGATTTCAGCTCAGTTCATGATCTCAGGGTATTGAGTTTGAGCTCTGTGTGGGGCTCTGTGGTCAGTAAGAGTCTGTTTGAGATTTCTCTCTTTCCATCTCCCTCTGCCCCTCTCCCTGCTCCTTTCTCACTCTCTCTCTCTCTCTCTCTCTCATTCTCTAAGAATGAATGAATGGATGGATGAATAAATAAATAAGTAAAATCCTAAAAAAAAATTTTAGGTCCCATTCAGGAGACTGACAGTGTGAGAGAAAACAATGGGGAGAAGTTATTGACACTGTACAGCTAGATTCTAGTGAATGTGGCAAATGACTGAAGAAGGAGGTGTAAATAGGGACTCTGAAGCCCCATGACTGGTGGCTTAACGCAGAAAGAGGTGCTGGTTTGAGGGAGATGATGGAGGATGTGTTCTGGCTATACTGAGCGTGAGACACTAGCAAAGAATCTAATATTTTGTGTGAAGTGACAATGCTAGTATATTCCCCAATTAAAAAGTAAGTTTTCAATAACTTTCTACTCCAGCGTATTATCCTGTAGGAAAATTATGGTGTCATGCTTACACAGAGGGAACGAGAAATAAATTAGTGACTTCTGATTTAGAGAAAATCTGAATTTTATGTGGCTGTTATTAATCCAATATTCGATGATAAAAGTGAGGCTGAAGACAGAGAATACCCTGGGCTAGATTTGCAAGCATTTATCTGCATAGGGATGAACCCACAGGAGACTGTAACAATATCCAGAGGGAGAAAATACAGAGATGAAAAAGAAGGAAAAAGGTAGAATTAGGGGGACATAGACACAAGCCAAGCCAGATAACCTGAATTCAATTTTACAATGGGCTAGGATGTATTCAGTTACTGTTTGCACATTTGGTGAATAAAAATAACAATAAGAAATGATGAAATTATTTATGTAGTATTATTTATTAAAATAATCGCCAAATACATTCTGGTTGATTTTGACAAGGTTATAACACTGTGATCATTTCAAATTATCATCCGATTTTCGTTGAATCCCACAGTTAAGCAAAATGCAGAGCCCAGAAAAAAGGGGAAGAACAGAGAACCAAAAGGCAGTTTAAACATGGTAAGTGACATTTATTCGAAAAGAACAAGTTGCGGGCTGCAAGAAAAAAAAGATGTTTCAGCTGAAATCAGCTTATGTTACAAAATACATGACCCTGCGCCCTAAACATTGGAACGCTAGTCTAGGATAACTCTAGAACAGCTGAATATAAATACGTGTATGTGTGACATTTAAAAAATATTCCCCTTTGAATATAATGAATAGGTATGTTTTTTTGTTCATTGGCTTTATTCTTGTCCTCATCTAGGAAATGAATTAAAAATTTATGGGAAGGATGAAATCAAAGGAGAGAGAAAAAAAAGGTACACAATAAAATGCTTTGGACACCTATAAACACCAGGTAATTTGGTCTTTTTGCTACAACTGGAAACTAATTTATCTTCATTCTTCTGGGCCTCATCCCTGCATTTTCCCTCTTCCTCACTTCCCTGTGCCTCAGATGCCCCTTACTTTCCATACAGTCCTCTTTGGCTCAACACCAATTCACAGGTAGTGGTCTGATCTCTTGTCAGTCACATTTTTAGGCAAATTCAAGTGAACATGTCGCTAACTTCTAATCTCATTCCCTCTTTTGTGCGCATTAAATGAGATGTTGCTAATTACTATCATGTACACCTGGCATCTTCCGATCTCATGCCGTTCATATATATCGTCTCACTAGATTTGTAACCACGAATTGAAAAAGAAATGATTTTCTCTGTGGTCATTTTTATTATTTCCAAGGTTTTCTGTATACCTTATTTCTTTATTTTTCTGAATTTTATTAAAGATTTTGTTTTTATTTATTTGTCAGAGAGAGAGACGGAGACCACAAGCAGGGGGAGCCACAGGCAGAGGGAGAAGCAGGTTCCCCACTGAGCAAGGATCCCCCTGTGGGACTCTATCCCAGGACCCTGGGACCATGACCTGAGCTGAAGACAGGCACTTAACCAGCAGAGCCACCCAGGGGTTCCTGCCTTATTTCTTTATTACTACTGGAGTATACTTGGCATACAATGTTATATTAGTTTCACATATACAACATATTGTTTTGACAGTTCTATACCTTACTCAATACACACACTCATACTATTGACCGCGGTGAGTATAGCTACCATTTGTCACCATACAAGGTTATTACAATATTACTGACTATATTCCCCATGCTGTTTTCATCTCTGTGATTTACTGTTTTATAACTGGAAGACTGAACCTCTTAGTCCGCTTCACTTATTTCACCCCCTCCACCACCATCTTCCCTCTGGCAACCACCAGTTTGTCCTCTGTATTGAAGAGTCTGTTTGGTTTTTTTGTGTCTTCATTTGTTTTGTTTTTTAGATTTCACATATAAGTGAAATCGTATGGTATTTGCCTTTTCTGTCCGACTTCTTTTACTTAACATAATATCCTCTAGGTCAATCCATAAATCTGATAAATGACCAAGTTTCATTCTTCTTTATGGCTAATATTCCATTATGTATCTGTACGTATACATAAATATACCACATCTTCTTTTATTCATTTATCTGTTAATGGGCACTTGGGTTGCAATGTATGCCTAATTGTTGATTAAAAGTTTTTACACAACTCATAGAAGAATTTGGGAGATTTTAGAACAGTTGGAGATATTTGAACAATAGAAGGTGTAATAGGAATCCCTAAAATTTCACACCACATAGGAAACTATTTTAGCCACTACATCTGAACCAAATAATCTTTGGTATGGAGGACCCAAAGTGGGAAGCTCTAGAGCTTTTTAGTGGTTGCCAAGAAACACTTTCCCTATTTGGGTAACAAAATAGGTGGCTCTAACAATACAAGATTGAGCACCTCATCCCTGATTGTCCTAACTTCTTCTTTCCTTAATCTTTTCCTCCATAAAGGAGAAATCTTAGTTCTTCAATTAATTGTTCATGCATCATGCTCTTCCTTCCTTCACCCCTTTCAATATTTTCACTTGCCCTAGTTCAGTCATATTAAATTGCAAATGATCATAACTCTAATGATTTGCTTTATTTTGTGCTACGAAATTCACTTCTACCAAGAGCTGGGACCTCCTTATCCTTAACCCAGTCTCTGGGCACTGGAATTCACCCGAGTTGGGCAGATTTTCTCTTTAGATTTGATAGGTAGCATCACGCTGTCATTCTGTTGGTTCTGCTCCGACCTTATATTTTTCTGTACCCCAACCCCCATGTTTGGTTCCTGTTCCAGTATCTGAGTTTGTTGGTCCTAGCCCTTACACTGGTAACATTTGGACACTAGAACAGTGAGGTGCACCTTGTAAACTTTACCCATGAAAATTCATTTCCAGGCTGTGTCTCCTGCTGCTCATGTCACTGATGTTTGCTGTCTTCATCACCACTCATTGCTCAGTCATCCTCACTCATATTTAGAAATGAGAAAGTGACATGCCAGGGGTTTATATACTCTGTTCAAGGTAATACAGCTAACAAGTGGCAAAGACTAGATTCAAATCCAGATCTGATTAATTGTAAAGTCCATAATCTTTGGCCATACCTCTAACTCTCACAAAAATGCACACATACAAATAATATTTTCCAGAAAGGGTGTTTTTCATAACAAACTGCAGGATTCAGCATCAGAATCTTCAAATAAAGATAAAATAAGCACTAACTAGAAGTCAATAAGTATAATAATTTTGCTGAATAGATAGACAAATTTAGAGCCCTAGCTAGGCATTTAATTCCTTATTTCTCCTTTATACAGCTCGTTTGGAAGATGTAAATACTATTTTAGACATATTCAGAAAGATTTTTTTTTCACATTCAAAAAAGATATGCACATTCATGAACAGATCTAATATTTGCCATTAAGCTATTCTTGATTTTCAGCTCTCAGAGTTTTTTTACATGTGATTAAGTGTATTTTTAAAATGTATATTTACATTTGCATTATTCCCATTGGAAGGTCTTTTTTTTTTTAAGATTTTATTTATTTGTTTACTTAGGGCCGGGAAGGTAGAGGGAGAGGGAGAGAGAGAGAGACTCTTAAGCAGACTCCGTGTTGAGCCTGGAGCCCAAGGTGGGGCTTGATCTCACCAACCTGAGAACATGACCTGAGCCGAAATCAAGGGTCAGACACAGCTGATTGAGCCACCCAGGTGCTCCCCCATTAGAAGTTTTTGTATATGGCCATACATCTGTCTCAATTTTATCACAGAAAATCAGATCTTAAGTTTTTCTCTTGTTCTTCTTGTCCACAAGAGGAAAAAAAAATAAAAGACAAACTTGACCAAAAATAACTACCAATACATTAAAAATTCTACACACCCAGGTGTTAACTAGTTTGCTCCTCAATTAAAACATTGCCCTGGATGTTTGGCAGATTATAGTCCCACATGAAATGAAATACTGGTGAAGCGTGCTTTCTCTGTTAAAGAATTAGATTCAGAACAGTGCCTTTTAGACTGGATCAAACTTTTTAATAACTGACAAAAGGGACAGAATGTTCTACCTTTAAAGTTGAAGTTTAGTTTGTAATTTCACTGATCTTAAGTAGGCATATATAGTACAACTGTCAAATGATGTGCTGCAAATAAAACTAAAATATAGAGAAAAAGCAAGAAATTACTAAGCTAAAGATATTTTAAGCCACACTCAGCCTAAACTCTCTCTCATTATTAGACAGCATAATATCCCTAACAAAATATATTTAACCATACAAACACAGAACTTTAAATATCATTTAATAAGAATGGCCAAAATTCTCTTTGTATTTAAAATTTCTATAACATTGCTAACTCTTCCCATTCACATGTAATCATTTACAATTGTTTAGAAATATTATGAGACAAACAACACGCCACCCCAAAATAACTACCAGCTTTTGAAGAAGCTAAAACGTTACATCACTTTTATTTAAATAGGCACTGCATTCCTTAGGAATGTCTGCATTTATGCCTTTGTCATATACTCAAGGCCACCAAAGTTCTTACATATGAGACTGGTATGAATATTGCTTGGTATTGCACACAAATCACCAAAGATCCATTCCAAACAGGCTTTTTGCTTTCCCCCCTTCCTTTCTTCCTTTTTTTTTTTTTTTTTAAGGGGGAAAACTGTTTTATATCGACAACCATCTGTGAGCCTGTCTTTCAGGCCATCAAACTCTCCCATCCATTACAGAGCCTTCCTCACCTCCGCTGCATGACAGCACAATAAAGATGACATACTAATTCAATGACTTGTAATTTCAGCTAAACAAAGACAAGTGCTGCAGCTTCTTCTTTTGTGTTAACAGTGCCATATCGGTGAAGCCAGCTATGCAAACATAGCACTGGGAGGGTTTTATGACAGCAGTTGAATGGGGAGACTAGCTTGGTGTTGCTTTTTATGGTTTTTGGCTCCATAATTTTTGGCTCTGTGCTGCTGGCCATGGCTATTGTGTCTGGATTCTGTGTCAGCAGCAGCTAATTGTTCCAATAATGTTTATCATAGGGATCCACCAGGGAGCTGTATATGTGGAGATAAGCTACAGGGCAATGATACACACTATCTTACTGATCTCTATACACAGTGCTTTTGCTTCATGCCAAAAAGCTTTTTAGGTTCCCAGTCTTAAAAAAAAAAAAAAAAATAACAGCTTAATCATCGTGCCAACAATAGTGTCTAAGGGGATGTAATCAGGTTCCTCTGATAATCTTAGCAACACATGAAAGTCATGCGCAAAAGCAGTAATTGAAGCAGTTGGTTCATTCTACCACCTGCTGTTGAAGTCACAGGTTAATCTAAATGAGGTCCCCTTCCGATGAAGCAGTATGCAAGGCACTTTTTATATCATAAATGTGCATTACAGAAGCTTTACAAAATAATAAAGTAACAGTTCATTAAATGAACTGTATGAAGTATCCCAGCCTTGTCCAGCTTCTCCCGCTGCTGTCGAATGGCATATCCAAGTGTAAATTCTGTTCTCATGTCTATACCCCAATGCACACTTCAGTTTGCATATGGTTCCAGACAATGGGAGTTCCTGAGACAGATGCCCAAATGTAACTAAACGTCAGGCAATCACGGGAATCAGCTGCAGGAAAGTGAAACATTTTTCTTTGTCTGCTTTTGATGCTATTTCCCCCAAGATTACTAAATAGAATATTGACAATGTAAAAATAGCCCTAGAATCAACAATT
This sequence comes from Taxidea taxus jeffersonii, assembly GCA_003697995.1. Classification (NCBI taxonomy): domain Eukaryota; kingdom Metazoa; phylum Chordata; class Mammalia; order Carnivora; family Mustelidae; genus Taxidea; species Taxidea taxus. Next base: position 38,449 of record RCUC01156222.1, read on the forward strand.
AAGCAGCTTGCCATAGCCTACATTAGCCCATCTATAAGGGATGAATTTTTCTAATTAAACTTTTAACACCTGATTTCCATTTAAAATTTTTCTCAACTGTTTTTCACAAGGCTTCATCTGACAAAGAATATAATACTAAGATTATGTAGTATGCTGCTCTCTTAATAGGCAATTTCTTTAACAAAAATGATTTTAAAAAAAGTTATGAGAACTGTCAAAATAAGACTCTAATGAAAAATTTAAAATATAGAAGAAATGACACATTCAGATTAAAATTGTTGCCTGGTTTTAAGTTATTTCATTGAATAAGAATAACTACCATATACTGAGAGCCAAGTTGGCACCAAACTAGGTAACATTACCTTATGTATTTATGTCTCAGGGCCATTCACTGCAATTGGCATTATGTTCTGCAAAAGCTGAGGAAACTGTCTTAGGGAGGCTGCACAATAATCCAAGTTTCTCGGTAAATAAGTGCTAGTACAAAGACTGGAAACCAAGTCAACCTGAATTCAAAGCATGCGTTTTTTCCCAAGAAGATAAACTGGCACATTGCAGTTAGTGTAAAAGAAGGGAAATAAAATAGTGTTTAAGTTGAGCAAGAAGCTCCAATTCCGAATTAAGGCAACAGACAAAAATAAATTTGTGAATGTAAACTGGCATACTCCTAAGGGATAGAGTAGATACTGTTACAGGACCAGGAACAATTTTTTTTTTTACAAAATAAATAATAGATTATGTTAACTTAACCTAATTCAGCAGCATGAGGCAATAATAGTTACCAGAATGACTACAACATAATAAGTGTTTGCCAATTTTAATGGATGAATAGTTTAATCAAACAATGTTATAAATACAACCACAGAAGCTACTGTGATGAAGACATCACCTCAGAAGTTTACGTATGTTTTGGCTTACTTCCTCACAACAATCTGCTAACTTTGGAATTATTATCCCTATTTTACAGGTGAGGAAATTGAGGCTCTGAAACACTAGATCACTTATTCATGGTTCCATTAGCAGAAAAGTAGGAGAGTCAGGATTTGAGTCAAAGATAACCTGATTCCTCAAAGCTCTTGCCTGAGCAAATTAATAAGTGAAGCTAACACTAAAGTTCTCTTTGGTTGTCAAAGATTCTTGTAGGTAGAGCCACCCCGCCACCCCCCTGCCACCATGTCCATGAAAGTAGGCAAAAGAATTGCACTAATATCATAGTAATGATTTAGTTTAGTTATTTGATAAATCTTCTTGCTGGCAAGGATTGTCAAAATCTGGTATGTGGTTCTGAAGAAGGCTGGAGAATATTCTTTGAATATTCTAGAGTTCTTTGAAAACAAATATTACTTACATCTGTCTTGATTATTTTACTCAGAGGTTAATAGAGTAGAATAGGTGACCTTTAAAGACATATCTAAAGCAGAGTTTCTGTAATAATTGGATGCTAATTCTTCCAGAATTTCTTCCTGTGATAGATAATATATAAATTAAAATCTATGGATCTGAAAAGCACTGCTCTAGGAATTTCCATAGCTTTCAATATCATGTTGAAGTATGTTTTATGCACTGCCTATCATAAAAGGTGTATTCAAGAGCCTTGAGTATTAGTTTTCTACTAATTCAGGCCTGAAGAGGATTCATGATGGTATCTTGTTTGGCAAGAGCAAAAACAAAAATAAAAATAAAAGGAAAAGTAAGACACTTTCCCTTAAATGACTTCTTTTAGAGAGGTTTTTGTTTTGTTTTTTTTCACTGACATAATGTTTTCAACATAAAATTTATTTCAGTTAACCTGAAACTATTTGAAAGTAATTAGATCATCATTAAAAGTTTACTGAATGATTACCACAGTCGCTAGAATTGATTAATTACAAAATTCACGGAGAAGCTGGATTCTCTATAACTAATTCCCACAGGTCTTGTAATAACAGCCTATGGTTTTCCACCACATTTTGACTGGTCTCCTCACCTTTAATTTGATCTGAAAAAAATATGTTTGGCAAAATATATAAAACAGCCATGCTTGTTTTGTTGTGCTCTGTTTTATTTTTCTTCACAATAAAGATATTGGGTATTTTTTTTTACAAGCTGAAGTTTTTTACAATTGAAATTTTGTGGCAACCCTGAGTCTAGCAAGTCTGTCGGTGACATTTTTTTCAATAACATTTCCTCACTGTGTCTTTGTGTCACATTTTGGTAATTCTCACAATATTTCAAATTCTTTCATAATAGTTATCTGTGATCAGTGATGAGGACTCACTGATAGCTCAGAAGATGGTTAACATTTTTTTAGCAACAGAGTAATTTTAAAATTAAGGTATGTACATAGTTTTCTATACATACTACTATTGCCCACTTAATGGACTTACACTTAATAGTATAAAAATAATTAGTATATGCGCTGGTAAACCAAAAACTCATTTGAGTCACTTTTCTGTGATATTTGCTTTATTGCAATTGTCCGAAACCAAACCCACAATAAATATCTCCACAGTATTTATGTAACACTTTGCTATTTTGAATTTTTCATTTTGTGTTTAGAAATAAACACATTAGCCTTTTTAAATAATAAATAAGAGCTTCTGGTTTCTGGTTTCTGGTCTAAATGTAAGAAGCTTAGAAGTCCCAACAGCAAGCACAAAGCTAAAAAACTAAAAAATCAACAACCTTCTTTGATCCATCAGAAGTCAGGTTATAGGGGAAATTCATAGATAGGAAGATGAAACATTGTCAAGACCTAGTTCTCCTCAACATAATCTATAGATTCAACATGACCCAAATCAAATTCTCACAAGTTTTCTGTGGATATTGACAAACTGATTCTGAAGTTTATACAGAAAGACATAAGACCCAGATGGACCAACTCAATATTGAAGGAAAAGAACAAAGTTGGAGGATTGATACTACTACTTTAAGACTGACTCTAAAGATAGAGTCAGTGTGGTGATGGTGCAAGAATAGAGAGATTTGTCAGTAGAACAGAAAGAAGAACCCAGAAATAGATTCATATAAATATGCTAACTGATCATTCACAAAGGAACAAAAGTAATATAATAAAACAGTGTTTTCAACAAATGGTACTGGAACAATACTGGACATCTATATGCAAAAAAATGAATCTGGACACAGATCTTATAGTTTTTCACAAATTTAACCCAAAATTGACCATAGGCCTAAATCTACACAATTCTTAGAGCCAAAACTGTACAATTCTTGGGAGCTAACAGGAGAAAATCTAGGTGACTTTGGGTATGGCAATGACTTTGGACACAACACCAAAGGTATGATTAATGAAAAAAAAGAATTAATAAGCTTGACTTCATTGAAATCAAGAACTTCTGCTCTGTAAAAGATACTGTTGAGAGAATGAAAAGATCTGCTACAGACTGGGAGAAGATATTTGCAAAAGACACATCTGTAGAAGGTCTGTTAGTCAAAATATAAAAACCACTCCTAAACCTCAACAAAAAGAAAAAGAAAAAAATTTGATTAAATAATGGGCAAAATACATGAATAGACACAGAGAAGAATAAAGAAGATATACAGATGCCAAGTAAACATATGAAAATATGTTCAACATAATCTGACATTAGTCAATTGAAAATTAAGTAAGGTTCTAATATATACCTATAAGAATCATCAAAATCTAAAACAGTATCTATAGCAAATGCTCATGAAGATGTGGAGCAATAGGAGCTTTCATACATTACTGGTAGAAATACAAAATGATTCAACCACTTTGGAAGACAGTTTGGCAGTCTCTTACAAAACTAAACATATTCTTATCATACAATCCAGGAATTATACTCCTTGGTATTTACTCAAGGAGTTGAAAATTTCTGGTGACAGAAATAAATGAACACTGATGTTCATAGCAGTTTTATTCATAATTGCAAAAATTTGAAAGCAAACAAAATGCCCTTCAGTAGGTGAATGAATCAGCTGTGGTACACCCAGACAGTGGAACTTTATTCAATGCTAAAAAGAAATAAATTATCAAACCATGAATGGACATGGAAGAAACTTAGATCATATTACTAAGTGAAAGAAACCAATCTATAAAGGCTACATAATACATAAACCAACCATATGACATTTTGCAAGAGGCAAAACTATGGAGAGAGTGAAAAGATTAGTATTATCCAGGGGCTATGTGGGAGGCATGAATGAATAGGTAGTTCACAGAGCCTTTCTAGGTCCTAAAATTATTCTTCATGATACTACAATGGTGGATACATATAATTTGCATTTGTCAAAATACATAGAATGTACAACATCAAGAGTGAACTCTAATGAGAACTGTTCACAAATTGACTTCCAAGGGAAGATGGCAGAGGAGGATCCTTAGTTTAACTCATCCCATGGATGCAACTAAATAACACCCACATTAGTGTAAACAACCCAGGAAAGGATCCAAAGACTGTAGAATAGATTCTCCACAGCTATAGGAGAGAAGAGGCTACATGAAAGAGGGTGGGAAGGTGGAGATGTGGTCAGAAGCCAAATAGAGCCATAGTACTATAAGCAGGAGGGAGGCACACGACAGACGTGGAGTAGGAAGAGGAGCAGATACCCATAAGAGGCACCCCAGGTACAGGACTTGCACATGGAAGATGTGTCCCCATAACGTTTGATTTTGAAAACCAGAAGAGCCTAACTAACAAGCAGTGGGGCTTAAACCTGAAACATTAAAAATCAATGGGTTGGGTTCTGGGAGAGCTGAGAGGGCAGAGTTCTTGCCCTTAAAGAGATAGCACAACAAGCAGCCCCACTGAGATACAGCATAGAAACAGCAGTTTGAAAAATGCTTAGGGTATACCGGAATCAGATTTATTTACTAATCTCAGAGCACGTGCTGGCGGGGTAGGGGTCTTTGGGAGACTTCTCCAAGAGAAAAAAGAGTTGGTGAGAACCAATTCCCTCCTCTGCCCCACAGCCTAGACACACAGACACCTGTGAGAACCAGTGAGTACAACATCATCACTCTCCAACAAGTTTGCTAACAACACACTGCAAACTCCACACACTTCTATGGATCTGCCCCCTCCAAACCAGCAGGTCTCAGCCGGAGTTTTCTCAGGCTAAGCATTGCTTAGCTGGCACTGCATGCCCCACTCCCAAGTTCTTCTGCAGACCTGACCCTCCAAAACACCCTTGGAGGGAGGCCACCCAAAGCAGTGTCACAAGTCTGGCAGTGTAAACGTAGCTCTGACAGGGGTTGGTACCATTCCAAAATGACTTCTGCCCCAGAGAGAGGGTAAGATAATCATATCTGCCAGTCTAACTGGGGCCCCAACAATGGGAGGGGACAGACATCAGGTCTGACTGCAGGCCTAAGCCACCAACAAAAGCTTCTCAGGGGACAACATGGGAAAGTGTCCTGCAGTTCAAGTGCTACTGCATCTTTGGCAAGTGTCTTGTCTGACTCACTTGAAGCCCCAAGCGGCCCCAGACTGGCCCACTGACAACAGTACAGGGACCAAATCCTGCCCACAACAGGTAAAGAGAGCCATTGCAGATGACTGGAATGAAGGCAAAAGTGACTCAGCCACAATAGTAGGGGATATGCAACATACATAGGAGATACTCTGAAGAACCAGGTTCTGATGAACAAGGTACACTATAGGACCTCTTCTTCATTAGGTCAACATTTTCAAGAGCAGAAGATGCAGCTGACTCTACTGACACACAGAATCAGACACAAAAAGGCAAAATGTGGAAACAGAGGAATATGCCCCAAATAAATCAACAGGTCAGAATCACAGCAAGTTACTAAAAAAAAAAAAAAAAAAATGCAGACAAGTAATATGCCTGATAGAGAATTTAAAGTAGTGGTCATAAAGATACTCTGTGGACTTGAGAGAAGAGTGGAGGACCTCAGTAACACCTTCACAAAGAGATCAAAAACACTAAACAAAATCAAATATTAAGAACTCAATAACTGAAATAAAAAATCCACTAGAAGGTAGCCACTAGGTGGCTCAGTCAGCTAAGTGTCTACATTTGGCTCAGGTTATGATCCTAGGGTCCTGGGATCAAGCCCTGTGTTGGGCTTCCTGATCAGTGGGAGCCTGCATCTCCCTCTGCCTGCTGCTCCCCTGCTTGTGCTCTCCCTCTCTCTCACTGACAAATAAGTAAAATCTTTAAAAAAATAAAAATACACTAGACAGAATAAATAGTAGACTTGAAGAAGCAAAAGTATGGATCAGTAAGGGAAAACAATCAAGCTGAGCAAAAAAGAAAAAAATAATAATGAAAATAGACTAAGGGAACTCAGTGACACCAATAAGCATAATAACATTCACTTTATAGGGATCCCAGAGAGAGAGAAAAAGGGGCAGAAAATTTATTTGAAGAAATAATAGCTGAAAATTCCTGAATCTGTGGAAGGAAATAGAAATCCAGATCCAGGAGTCACAGAGAACCCCCCCAAAAAATGAACCCAAAGAGGCCCACATCAAGTCACATAGTAATTAAAATGGCAAAGGGTAGTAGTAAGGCAGAATTTTAAAAGCAGAAAGAGAAAACAATTACATACAAGAGAACCTCATAAGGCTATCAGCTGATTTTTCAGCAGAAATTTTGCACCCAGAAGAGAGTGTCATGATATAATCAAAATACTGAAAGAAAAAAAAAATGTAGCCAAGAATACGCTATTCAGTAAGGCTATCATTCAGGATAGAAGGAGAGAAAAAGAGTTTCCCAGACCAACAAAAGCTAAAGGAATTCATCACCAATAAAGGATGCTACAAGAAATGTTAAAGAGAACTCTTTGAGTGGAAAAGAAAGAAGTGAGAAAAGTAGAAGCACAAAAGCAGTAAAATTAAGTATATCTATATAAATCAGTCAAGGTATTCACAAAATAAAAGGATGTAAAGTATGACACCATACCTAAAAGATGGGGAGTGGGGTAGGAGAGGAGTAAAGAATGGGTCTGAAGTTAAGAGACCACCAACTTAATACAGACTGCTATATGCATAAAATATTTTACATAAACTTAATTGTAACTATAACTCAAAAACTGGTAATAGGTACTCAAAAAATAAGAAGAAATAAATAAAGAGAAAGGAGTCCATGTATATCACTAAAGAAAGCCAGCAAACTGTGAGAGAAGAGAATGAGAGAAGACAGAACAGAGAATAACTGCAAAAACAACCATAAAACAGGCAACAAAATGGCAGTAAGTACATATCTACCAATAATCACTTTGAATGTAAATGGACTCAACACTCCAATCAAACACTTCATCAATGGATATATGCCAGCTACAAAAGACTCATTTCAGACCTAAAGATACATGCAGATTAAAAATAAGGGGAGGAGAGAGCATTTATCATCCAAGTAGAAGTGAAAAGAAAGCTGAGGTAGCAATACTTATATGGCACAAAACCTTAAAACAAAGACTGAAACAAAAGACAAAAGAGGACACTATATAAGCATAAAGGAAAGAGTCCAACAAGAAAATACAACAATTGTAAATATTTGTGCACTTAACATGGAAACACCCAAATACACAAAGCAGCTAATAACAAACATAAAGTAATCGATAGTAATATAATAATAGTAGGGGACTTTAACATCCTACTGACATGCATGGAAAGATCATCCAAACAGATGATCAACTAGGAAACAATGGCTTTGAATTATACCTTGGACAAGGTGAATGTAACAGCTACATTCAGAAAAATTCATTCTAAAACATACATATTCTTTCCAAGTGTATATGGAACATGTGCCAGAATAGATCACATGTTAGGCCACAAAACTAATCTCAACTAATTCAAAAAAATAAGTCATGTCATGCATCTTTTCTCACCACAACACTATGAAACTAGAAATCAACCACAAGGAAAATTTTGGAAAAAACATAAATACATAGAAGTTAAATAACATACTCCTAGACAATGAATTGGTGAACCAAGAAATCAAGGAGGAAATAAAAAATTCCTGGAGACAAATGAAAAGAAAAACGCAATATTCAAAATCGTTCAGATGCAGCAAAAGTTGCTTTAAGAAGGAAGTTTATAACAATATAAGTCTACCTCAAGAAGCAAGAAAAATTTCAAACAAAAACCTAAGCTTACACCTAAAGAGCTAGAAAAAGAACAAACAAACCCAAAACAATAGAAAGAAGTAAATAATAAAGATTAGAGCAGAAATAAACAAAACTGATAATAGAAAAGATCAATGAAACCAGGAGCTGATTCTTTGAAAAGATCAACAAATTGATAAAGCTTTAGCCAGAATTTAAGAAAGAAAGAAAGAAAGAAAGAAGAAAGAGGATTCAAATAAACAAACACAGAAATAACAACCAACACTACAGAAATACAAACTATTGCAAGAGAATATATTTGATTAATTAATTTATTTATATTTATATAAATTATATGCTAACAAATTTGACAACCTTGAAGAAATGGATAAATCCCTAGAACCATACAACCTACCAAAACTGAAGCAGGAAGAAATGAAAATTTGAACAGACTGATTACTAGCAATGAGATTGAGGCAGTAATCAAGAACTTGCAACAAAGAAACCTCCAAGACCACATAGCTTCACAGACGAATTCTATGGAAGTTTAGAGAAAAGTTAATACCTATTCTTCTGCAACTATTCCAAAAAATAGAAGAGGAAAGAAAGTTTCCAAATTCATTCTATGAGGCCATAATTACTCTGATACCAAAATCAGATGAAGACACTATGAAAAACAGAGAACTTCAGGCCAATATTTCTAATGAATACAGATGTAAAAATCCTTAACAAAATATTGGCAAACAAATCAAACAATACATTAGAAACATAATTCACAATGATCAAATGAGATTTATTCCTGGGATGCAAGGGTGGTTCAATATGCACAAATCAATCAATGTGATACATCACATCAACAAGAGAAAGAATGAAAACTCTATGATCATTTTAATAGTTGTGGAAAAAGCATTTAACAAAGTACCACATCCATTCATGATAAAAACCCTTAATAATATAATAAGTCCCTCTATGAGAAACTCATAAGCTAACATCATTCTCAGTGGAGAAAAACTGAGAGCTTTTCCCTTAAGGATGAGGAACAAGACAAGGATGTCCACTCTCACTCTTATTTAACATAGTACTGTTAACCAGTACTTAACATAGTACTGGAAGCCCTCACCATAGCAACCAGACAACAAAAAGAAATCAAAGGCATCCATATGAGTAAGAAGTAAAATTTTCACTATTTGTAGATGGCATGATAATATATAAAAAATACCTCTAAAGACTCCATCAAAAAATTACTAGAACTGATAAATTCAGTAGGGTTGCAAGATATAAAATCAATGTACAGAAATCCATTCACATCTATGCACTAATAATGAAGTAACAAAAAGAGAAATTAAGAAAACAATCCCATTTAGGGATGCCTGGGTGGCTCAGTTGATTAAGCCACTGCCTCCAGCTCAGTTCATGATCCCAGGGTCCTGGGATCAAGTTCCACATCAGGCTCCTTGCTCGGCAGGGAGCCTGCTTCTCTCTCTGCCTCTGCCTGCCACTCTGCCTGTTTCTGTGTGCTCTCTCTCTCTGACAAATAAATAAATAAAATTGTAAAAAAAAAAAAAAGAAAACAATCCCATTTATAATTGCACCAAAAATAATAAAGTACCTATGAATAAACATAGCCAAGGAGGTAAAAGACCTGCACTCTGAAAAGTATAAAACATTGATTAAAGAAATTGAAGATGACACAAACAAATGGAAAGATATTCCGTATTCTTGGGTTGGAAGATTAAATATTGTTAAAATGTCCATACTACTCAAAACAATCTACAGATTTAATGCAAACTCTATCAAAATATCAATAGCATTTTTCACAGAACAAGAACAAATAATCTTAAAATTTGTATGGAAACACAAAAGACCTAATAAGCAAAGCAATCTTGAAAAAAGAATAAGAAAACTGCAAGTATCATAATCACAGATATCAAAATACACTACAAAGTTAATAATAAAAACAGTGTGACACTGACACAAAAAGAGACACATAGATTAATAGAACAGAGAATAGAGATCCCAGAAGTAAACCCATGATATAAGATCAATTAATCTTCAACATTGGAAGCAAGAATATGCAATGGGAAATGTTTCTTCAACAAATGGTAGTGGGAAAACTGTACAGCTATATACAAAAGAGCAAATATATAACTGGACCACTTTTTTATGCCATATATAAAAATAAATCCAAAATGGATTAAAGACCTCCATGTGAGACAGGAAACTATTGAAATCTTAGAGGAGAATACAGGCAGCAACCTCTTTGATATTGGCTATAGCAACTCCTTACTAGACACATTTCCAAAGGCAATGGAAACAAAAGCAAAAATGAACTATTGGAACTTCATCAAGATAAAAAGCTCGTGCACAGCAAAGGAAACAGTCACAAAACTAAAAGGCTACCTACAGAATGAGAGAAGATATTTGCAACTGACATATCAGATAGAGGACTAATAGCCAAGATCTATAAAGAACTTATCAAACTCAACCCACAAAAAACAAATAATCCAGTCAAGAAATGGGAAGAAGACATGAACAGACCTTTCTCCAAAGAAGACATACAAATGGCCAACAGACACAGGAAAAAATGCTCACAGCACTTGTCATCAGGGAAATACAAATCAAAGCCACAATGAGATACCACCCCACACCAGTCAGAATGGCTAAAATTAACAAGACAGGAAACAACAAATGTTGACAAGGATGTGGAGAAAGGAGAACCCTCTTACCCTGTTGGTAGGATTGAAAGCTGGTACGGCCATTCTGGAAAACAATATGAACATTCCTCAAGAAGTTAAAAATAGAGGGACACCTGGGTGGCTCAGTTAGTTAATTGTCTGCCTTTAGCTTGGGTCATGATCCCGGAGTCCTAGGACTGAGTCCCAGAATCGGTCTCCCTGCTCTATGAGGAGTCTGCTTCTCCCTCTGCCCCTCACCCTGCTTGTGCTTTCTTTCTCTTCATCTCTCTTTCTTTCAAATAAATAAATAAAATTTTAAAAGAAAAGAAGTTAAAAATAGAGCTACCCTATGACCCAGCAATTGCTCTACATGGAATTTACAACAAAGATACAGATGTAGTGAAATGAAGGGGCACCTACACCCCAATGTTCATAGCAGCAATGTCCACAATAGCCAACCTGTGGAAGGAGATAAGATGTCTTTCGACAGATAAAGATGTGGTAGGAGCACCTGGGTGGCTCAGTCGTTAGGCTTCTGCCTTCGGCTCGGGTCATGATCCCAGGGTTCCTAGGATGGAGCCCTGCTTTGGGTTCCCTGCTCAGCGGGGAGCCTGCTTCTCCCTCTCCCACTCCCCTGCTTGTGTTTCCTCTCTCGCTGTCTCTCTATCTGTCAAACAAATGAATAACATATTAAAAAGAAAAGAAGATGTGGGGTGTGTGTGTGTGTGTGTGTGTGTGTGTGTAGTGGAATATTACTCAGGCTTCAGAAAGGATGAATACTTACCATTTATATTGATGTGGATGGAAATGGAGGGTATTATGCTAAGTGAAATAAGTCATTAGAGAAAGACAATTTTCATATCATTTCATTCATATGTGGCAGAAACAATGCAGAAGACCATAAGGGAAGGGAAGGAAAACTGAATGGGAAGAAATCAGAGAGGGAGATAAACCATGAGACACTCTTAACTGAGGGTTGGTGAATGAGAGGTGGGTGGGGGAATGGGGTAACTCGGTGATGGACATTAAGGAGGGCATATGATGCAATGAGCCCTGGGTGTTATATGCGACTGGTCAATTGTTGAATACTACATCTGAAATGATGTACTATATGTTGGCTAGTTGAATTTAAATTTTTTTCTTTAAAGAGACTGGATGACCCAGATTTTTTTTTTTTAAGATTTTATTTATGTATTTGTTAGAATGAGAGAGAGAGAGCGCGCAAGCGGGAGCACAGGCAGACAGAGTGGCAGGCAGAGGCAGAGGGAGAAGCAGGCTCCCTGCCGAGCAAGGAGCCCTATGTGGGACTCGATCCCAGGATGCTGGGATCATGACCTGAGCCGAAGGCAGCCGCCTAACCAACTGAGCCACCCAGGCGTCCCTGAATTTAAATTTTAAAAAAAGAAGACGTACAGGTGGTCAACAGATACAAGAAAAGATGCTCAACTTTACTTATCACCAGGAAAATGCAAGTCAAAAAACACAATGAGATACCACTTCATACCTGTGAGAATGGCTAAAAGCAAAAACTCAAGAAACAAGTGTTGGTGAGGATGCGGAGCAAAAGGAACCCTCCTGTGCTGTCAGTAGGAGTGCGAGCTGGTAAAGCTACTATGATAAGCAGTATTGAATTTCCTCAAAAAATTAAGAATAGAACTGTCATATGACCCAGTAATCACACTACTGGGTACTTAGCTAAAGAATACAAAACACTAATCTGGAAGGATACATTTGCCCCTATGTATTTAGCAACATTACCAGCAATAGCTAAATTATAGAAAGAACCCAAATGTCCATCGACTGAGGAGTGCATAAAGGAAATGTGGTACATATATACAATGGAGTATTAGCCACAAGAAAGAATGAAATCTTGCCATTTGCAGTGACATGGATAGAACCAGAGTGTATTACACTGAGTCAGCCAGTCAGAGGAAGACAAATACTATATGATTTCACTCCTATGTAGAACTGAAGAAACAAAACAAAACAAAAATGAACAAAGGAAAAAGAGACTCACAAAAAGACAAACTCAAAGTACAGAGAACAAACAGATGGTTCCCAGATGAGAGGTGGGGGAGGGGGTGGGTGAAGTAGGTGAGGAGGATTAAGTGTATACTTATGATGAGTAATGACCAATGTATAGAACTGGTGAATCACTACATTATACACTTGGAATTGATATAGCATTGTATGTTAACTATACTGGAATTAAAATTTAAAAAGATTAAGAAGGAGTGAACCTTAATGTAATCTATGCACTTTAGGTAATAATGATATGTCATTGGAGGTTCATCAATTCTCACAAATGAACCACTCTGGTGGTTGATCCTGATAGTGGGGAAGGGTGTGTGTGTGTGTGTGTGTGTGTGTGTGTATACACCAAGGAATATATAGAAACTCTCTGTAATTCCTGCTCATTTTCATTGTGAACCTAAAAGTGCTCTAAGAAGTAAGTTTTATTAATTTTAAAAAAGGTAAAAGTCAAGAGGTTTTAAAAAATTAATAGGGAAAAACCTATCCTTCACCTAGCTGTCAAGCAACCCGGTTAAAAGTAAATCTAACTATATCATTCCCCTGCTAAAACCCACCAGGTACTCCCCACTGCTTATCTGAACGTGTGGTATGTTTATCCTTGGTGGCACCTGAGATGATTTTAAGCACTAAATTGATAGCTGTTCTCTAAATTTTTAACTGTAATGCATTTATCGTAGAATGTATTTAAAAAAATAAAACTAGCATAACAAAAAAATTAGAAGCTGAATAATCATTTGCTGATTTTGATGATTAGGCTGTTTGTCTCTATGTAATAGTATCCTCTTGCTTATTCTTGATTATCCTTTAACAACTCAGTTTCTTGTATACCATTCTTTATCTTCCATTATAATCCACTGTAAAATTAGGGGTATTTTCTGCTATTGGGGAAGAATTTTAAGCACTTGAATGTTAAGGCAGTTAACATTTTTAAATGCTCTATTTCATAGACTAAGTTCCTAAATACAACATAAAATGTTTTATAGTACTCAAAATATTTAAGAATGATTTAAAATAATCATAAAATAAACATAGCTGTAAGTAAAATATATTGCAGTAATAGAAAATAAAGCTCTCTTATACCTGGTGAAATCAAATTAAAATTAAAACTTTTTCACCAGCCTTTTACAACTTAGTGCTTAAGGAAATCATATATAATGTAATTATTTATATTTACCTTTTTATCTTTTTTATAGTTTTAACATCTCTTGAATTTATTAGCCTTTTTCTAATTGGTTTAACTACAATACTATACAATGTTATGCAGCCTTAGCTTATTTTTTCCCTTGGCATGGAAAGATGGTAGCTGCTAAAGCAAAAGTCTAACTTTTCAAATTTTTGAAAGGAAGGCCCTCGCCGGTGTTGGAAAAGAATAGGAAATGACCAAACTATTTCTTTTCTTTCCCTGAATGATGGTATTGTTACATAAGAGAAGAATCCACTAATCCAGGACTATGAAATCCACTAATCCAATCCTGTGCCAGGACTGAGACTGGCAAAGTACTGACTGGTCTTGGAAAATAAGTGGTTACAGAATGTTTCATGGACCATGGTAAGGGTACTAGGAACTTAAAAAAGAGCTGGAGCTGGAGCAATTGCGTAATCTAGAGTCTCCTGAGGCTGAGGAGTTGAGTCTTAAAAATGTATCATCTGTTAATTCCTCAGGTTCATAACTAGAGTACATGATTTTCATTTAATAAGTAATGCCTAAATTTTACTTCTTATTCAACTTATACCTTAGGGCCTGTGTTGCTATTCTTCTATGTATGCACAAGATTACACCAGCAGAATATTTTTTTAAAGATTTTATTTATTTATTTAACAGAGCATAAGCAGGCGGAGAGGCAGAGGGAGAAGCAGGCTCCCCATAGAGTAGGGGCCCTGATGTGGGGCTCGATCCCAGAACCCTGAGATCATGACCTGAGCTGAAGGCAGAAGGTTAACCAACAGAGCCACCCATGTGCCCCTATAACCAGCAGAAACTTAATCAGTGTCCTCTCCCTATTCTCAGCATATAGCCACATGTGTATTACATAATAGAAAAAAACAAATAATATCTAGAAACATAAAGTTATTTCAGCTTTAAATCTCTGTCAATTTTACACATATCTTGTTTCTGTCTTATTAAGGTGCAACAGTTGGTAAGACTGATTTTTACATACTCATACCTGTGAGTATGGTATGAATCTCTACCATGTGCATACATCTACTATGCATGCACACATTATTTATGCAATACAGAAGTCTTTTGATAGGAATCACAGTTGTAACCCAGAACATTCCATTGAGGTTTTAGTGTTTATGCTTATATAAGCTACACAGAATATTGATTTCCATTACACTTATTTTATGTAGTATACCTCTTTTCTTTGTCACAGCCCAGTTTTTGAAACTCTCCATTATCACAGTTCTCTAGTTGTGCCTTTCGTTTATCATGGGCTGAATCCCAAAGCAATATTTCCTGGTGTGATAGATTTAAGTATTAGTCCCAGGTCTTCATCTCTCCCTTAACCTGCTCCCTTTACCATGTGACTTTGCAGTCCCTTCCACTAGAGGTGGAATGTACTTCATCTTGATTTTGGACTTGGCCATGAGACTTGTATAAGCAGAGGTGATAATTTGTCAATTCTGACCCTAAGCTGGAAGAGACATTGGCGTGTTTCTACTTGCTTTTCCGATTTCTCCCATTACCGTCAGAGGTAATTCTCTTGGGTAGTTGTTGCGCCCTCAGCTTGAGCCCCAAAATGAATATGATTGCATTCAGAATGAATTCAATCCACGTCAAAGAGCCAAGTCCAGCCAGGGCTATACCATGAAGCAGAGCAACCCAATCAAGCCCGATCTACATCCACCAAGCTCAGCCACATTGTGGAAGTATGACAAGAAATGGACAAGTGTTGTTAAAGCCACTGAATCGTATATGCTATGCTGCAGCACTGTGGTTGATACAACTCTTGATACATGCATTCAGTAACTTGCCCACAAGCTAACTAGCTTCTATTTAGTGAGAATTGTGTGGCTAGAATGAGTATTGAAGAAGACAACACAGTTGTGAAGGTACGGTGTTTCTGCAGCTGATAAACTGTTGGTCACATAAGAATTGAGCTACAGGAAGCAGAACAGGTGAATTTTCATGTAACAATCTCTTGGTATGGTTCAGTACTACTAGTTTGGTGGCAGTAAAGTCTGGTATGCTGGCCTTCCCAGTACCCTTATAAGCTAATCAATACCCTGAAATAAATATTTTTCCATTAATTAACTGCAATACATTATGTTGCCTGCAACTAAACCTTACATTAAGGTACTAATGGTCTTACTTTTTTAAAAAAATGGGTTAACAAGTTTTAATAACAGTAAAATAAATTGAGTTAGAGCCTACTGATATTAAGGAATAATAAGAGAATAATTTAAGAGCTATATGCTAACAAAATTGACAAATTAAAATCAAAAGTTTACAAACTTGACAAATTAAAATTGAAAGTTAAATTGTGATTTGGGCATTTTTGTCTTTTTTTTGCTGTTTAATTTCCATTGTTTTTAGGTAGTGAAACAACAGACAGATAACCAGAATTCAAGGCGCACATGTACTTTTTTTAAAATCAATTATTCAGTCTTGGATAAATTATATGATCTCGTGGAGCCCTACTTTCCTCATTGGTAAAATGTGGAAAACAGCTAACACCTACTTCTAAGAAGTATTATTATGTATAACAAATTATACTATTAAGAGTTACTTTAAATACTTTTAAACAATGTCAGGTTACATATATGCATGTATATACTTATATATTCACATATTCAAATATATGTGGCTGTGCTTTACGGTCACTATCAGCCTGAAGGCTGACAAAAAAATGACCCATGGTTTTATTTCTGTTTCAATGTTACTTCCAGTTAGAATTTCCCATTGCAGTTTATGATCTCATCTACCAAGTGCTTTATTCTTGCTTTTTGCTTTTAGACTATGGAAAGGGTATTATCTCTAAACATCATATAAAACATAAATCAGGGGTGCCTGGGTGGCTCAGTTGGTTAAGTGCCTTCAGGTCAGGTCATGATCCCCGGGTTCTAGGATAGAGTCCCACATCAGGCTCCCTTCTCAGTGTGGAGTCTGCTTCTCCTTCTCCCTCTGCCTCTACCCCTCCTCACTGTTTGTTCATTCTCTGTCTCTCTTTCTCTCTCTCTCAAATAAATAAATAAAATCTTAAAAAAAAAAACACAAATCATTCACCAGGAAACAGTTAACTGCCCATGATATTTAATGTCAGTCTTCTTTTTAGTTTACTGTAACAGAGTATTTAATAGTGACTGAGCTTCTAAATGTGTGGTTATAATCACATTTATTAAATAATCTATAAGTGTTCACTTAACAATACAAAAAAAATACATGCTTGATTTAGAAGAAATGAGAAAAAGTCATGTATAACCAAACACAGTATGAATGATTTTAGGTTATAAAAAGAAAGCATCAGAGTTGAATTTTGATTTTTGATTTCCTACAAATGGCTGAAATTAATAATTAAGCAAAATGTGGTATCTTGTGAATACACATAGAAAAACAGTTTTAGACACCTTAAAACGTAAACTGTTCATATGTAACAGAGAGAATAATATTTTTACTCTTTTATCTCATTTACATAACTTTCTAGAATGGAAGCATATTAATGGCAATAATTTTTAGCTTAGTGACTCTGGAACCCATTTGAAATGCTTTCTGTAGGAAAGTAGTGACTAGAAACAAAAATATACTGCTTTCTTACCAAGAGAGCTGCAGCCAAGTGTGAGAATGATGTCACCACCCTGCTAACTGTTAGCCCAATGCCAAATACCTAGTGATTATTGATTCACATCTAGTGAGCCTTAGCCCATACTTAGCACATAAGTGCTAAAGGAAGAGTAGAATTAAGTAGATGAGGTTCATGCTCCAAGGTAGCCTACATCCCAGTAGGGAGAGACAGACAGGAAAATGTCAATAAGTAAATAATATAAGTTTAGACAGTGAAACATATTTTGAAGAGAATAAAGTCAGCAATCACTACAGAAAGTAGTTGTAGAGAATAACTGACAAGTAGGCAGGGCAGTCAGGGTGAGACGGTGGTATTATAAAACAAATTACTATAGAAGATATATAGCACATTTTAATTATTTTCTATTCTAGAAAGAGCTCTCCAGAGGAAAGACTTAAGAACTTAAGAACTGACTAAAACTGATTTCACTCAAAAGAAATTTGGCCACGATTTTGGGGCACCTGGGTGGTTTAGTCATTAAGCATCTGCCTTGAGCTTAGGTCATGATTTCGGGGTCCTGCAATGAAGCCCCACGTCAGGTTTTGTTGCTTAATGGGGAGTCTGCTTCTCCTTCTCCCTCTCCCTCTCCCCTTGCTTGTGTTCCTTCTCTTGCTGTCAAATAAATAAATAAAAATCTAGAAATAAATTAATAGGTAAATAGATAGATAGGTAGATAAAATAAATAAGTAAATTTGGCCACTATTTAGACAGGGGAAGGAGGAAGGACACCTGGAAATATTTAAGGACATTTTAGGAGTAGGTACAAATATCTAAATTCTCGTATCTGCACAAATATGCTTGGGCTCTGGAGTCAGAGAGACTGAATTTAAATCTCTCTCTGACTCCATCAGCAGAGTGGCCTTGGACAAGTCACTTCGTCTCTGATAGTACCTACCTCCTGTACTCAGCTTCTATGAGAGACGTTCTTAACCTCCGTACAAGGGGAAAAACACTTCAGCATACAAAATAACAGACCAGTTTGCAAATGCCTGCACCACTGAAAAAAAGCAGGAGGTACAAGGTAGAAAATCCCAAGGTTAACTGATTAAGTTTTCAACAAAAAGCAAACTATGAGCAGGATTTAGATTTTATATGGGAATCCAGAAGGAACTCAGAGGCAGTGGAGTGCCCTTTCCCTATAGGCTTCCTTCTGTCACAGCTTCAGGTATATCTACCATAATATCATACTCTTACATCTGAAGGCTCTTGTTCTATGAACTAACCATTAGGAACTTGAGCAGATTCTCACAAATGCAGGCATTTCCCATTCAATTTCACCTCATGTTGCTAACAGCCTTTTATTTTAGTCTTAACTAAAATATAACTTCTTATTATTTGAAAGATTGGACCTCAAAACATCTTTTCAGTCAGCTTGTATGTGTTTTAAAAAAAAAAGGCAGATAGCCTTAATTTTGCAATACCACGTAACACAATAAATTCTGGCTATTTTATATTCTGCCTCATGTATCTTTAACATAGCCTATAGCAAAGCTTCAGTTGCAAGACCACTGTGGCTAATGAAAATATATGACTTGGCAAAAGTTTTAGAAACCACATTCATCTGCAGTTCTAGAATATAGGGAGGAAAACATTGTTTTTTACTTTTAATATTAAGAAAATCTAATCTGCAAGTCTCTTAAGAAGAAAACAAATGCCATTTGGAAAGTTTTGTTAAAAAAAAGATTTACAACATTGTTGGAACTACCTTCCGAATATACTTAACATCCTCCCAGGGTACTACTATATGGACTACTTCTAAGTAGACTGAAACAAAAGTTTTCAAAATACAAACTCAAAAGCACAGAATTATTTCAATCCTGTTACATAATTACTGAGTAAGAGTTATGAGTAAAGCAGGGTTCCAGAAGACAGAGGATGAGTAAGTACTCTCAGAGAGCTGACAATCAAGATGAGAAAGCAGAAAGATGATGCAGAAATAGCAGACTATGCATTATCCCAGAGAGCCCCTTAGGAACACTACTGCCATTTCTTTATTTGCTTCACTCTCTCTGAGGGATGTGTGACAATGAAATCACCTGAGACTGAGTTATTTCAACTTTAAAGTATCTTAGACAAAAGAGTGAATGAAACTCTAGCCAATGGCTTGTATCCAATCTAGGAACTTAAGTCTTGGGGTGCCTGGGTGGTTCAGTCAGTTAAGTGTCTGCCTTCAGCTCTGGTCATGATCCCAGGCTCCAGGGATCAAGCCCCACATCAGGCTCTCTGCTCAATGGGAGCCTACTTCTCCCACTCCCTGCCAGTTGTCCTGTTTGTACTCTCTATCTCTCTGTCAAATAAATAAAATCTTTTAAAAAAATTAAAAAAATTTAAACTTAGATCTTTGGACCACTGTGCCTTTATGAAAGCCTTATCAATGTGTCAACACTTTCTGCCTGCCTGGGAAAATTTCAACAGGTGTCTTCAAAATGGTTCTGACTATCTGGGACTTAAAACCAGAAAAGTGGTTGCAAGGCTACTTCTCAGTCTTAGGGGGTTCACTTACACTTGAAAATCTGGCCTTCTCCACATACATATAACATCCACTGCAAAGGCCATGGCAAACACCTTCATTCAATTTCTTACTCATCCTTACTTTTATTGAGGTATAATTTCCCCGAAAGTGATGCCTTTTTTTAAGGGTATGATTTGATGAGTTTTGACAAATTCATACACCTGGTTAACTATCATCACATCAGGGTAGAGAATATTTCTGTCCTTGATCACTTGCTTTATTCTTTTCTCAGATAAATCACTAGAAGCTGGAGTGTGGAGTGAGAGTCACATACATTTTTAAAGCTTTCAAAATGTATCACCAAACTACTTTCCAGAAAACCGTTACAATCAGCCCTATTCTCAGCCCCGTGAGAGAAAGATAAATTTAGATAAGAGGTTATTGCCTTATTTGCAGTCAAGTTGTCCCTTCCAATAAGATCTGAATTTTGATTAAAATGAATAAAAAGACTTTTAACAGGGATTTTTTTTTGCTTTGATAATTGATATCATTAGACCATTATGGAAGAGAAATCCTTTTTTAATTTTTAAAAAAAATTTTTATAATTTAATTTATTTATTTTGTATGTGTTCCAAAATTCATTGTTTATGCACCTGACCCAATGCTCCATGCAATATGTGCCCCCCGTAATACCCACCACCAGGCTCACAGCCCCCACCTCCCTCCCCTCTAAAACCCTCAGTTTGTTTCTCAGAGTCCACAGTCTCTCATGGTTTGTCTCCTTCTCTGATTTCCCCCAACTCACTTCTCCTCTCCTTCATCCAATGTCCTCTGTGTTATTCCTTATGCTCCACAAGTAAATGAAACCATATGATAAGTGACTTTCTCTGCTTGACTTATTTCATTCAGCATAATCTCTTCCAGTCCCATCCATGTTGATACAAAAGTTGGATATTGATCCTTTCTGATGGAGGCATAATACTCCATTGTATATATGGACCATAGCTTCTTTATCCATTTGTCTGTTGAAGGGCATCTTGGTTCTTTCCACAGTTTGGTGACTGTGGCCATTGCTGCTATGAACATTAGGGTACAGATGGCTCTTCTTTGCACTACATCTGTATTATTGGGGCAAATACCCAGTAGTGCAACTGCAGGGTCATAGGGTAGCTCTATTTTTAATTTCTTAAGGAATCTCCACACTGGTTTTCAAAGTGACTCTGCACCAACTTTCATTCCCACCAACAGTGTAAGAGGGTTCCCTTTTCTCTACATCCTCTCCAACACTTGTTGTTTACTGTCTTGTCGATTTTGGCTATTCTAACTGGTGTAAGGTGGTATCTCAATGCGGTTTTGACTTGAATCTCCCTGATGGCTAATGATGATGAACATTTTTTCACGTGTCTGTTAGCCATTTGTATGTTTTCTTTGGAGAAGTGTCTGTTCATGTCTTCTGCCCATTTTTTGATGTGATTATCTGTTTTGTGTGTGTTGAGTTTGAGTTCTTTATAGATCTTGGATATCAGCCCTTTGTGTGTAGTGTCATTTGTGAATATCTTCTACCATTCTGTGGGTTGCCTCTTTGTTTTGTTGACTGTTTCCTTTGCTGTGCAGAAATTTTTGATCTTGGGGAAGTCCCAAGAGTTCATTTTCACTTTTGTTTCCTTTGCCTTTGGGGACATGTCTTGAAAGAAGTTGCTGTGGCTGATGTCAAAGAGGTTACTGTCTATGTTCTCCTCTATGATTTTGATAGATTCCTGCCTCACGCTGAGGTCTTTTATCCATTTTGAGTTTATCTTTGTGTATGGTATAAGAGAATGGTTGAGTTTCATTCTTCTATACATACCTGTCCAACTTTCCCAGCACCATTTATTGAAGAGACTGTCTTTTTTTCCACTGTATGTTTTTTCCTGCTTTGTCAAAGATTATTTGACCATGAAGTTGAGGGTCCATATCTGGGCTCTCTACTCTGTTCCACTGGTCTATGTGACTGTTTTTGTGCCAGTACCATGCTATCTTGGTGATCACAGCTTTGTAGTAAAACTTGAAATCAGGCAACGTGATGCCCTCAGTTTTGTTTTCCTTTTTCAACATTTCCTTAGCAAATTGGGGTCTCTTCTGGTTCTGTACAAATTTTAGGATTGTTTGTTCCAGCTCTTTGAAAAATGCTGGTGGAATTTTTATTGGGATGGCATTGAAAGTATAGATTGCTCTAGGCAGTCTAGACATTTTAACAATGTTTATTCTTCTGATCTATGAACATGGAATGGTCTTCCATCTTTTTGTGTCTTCTTCAATTTCTTTCATGAGTGTTCTGTAGTTCCCAGGTATCTTATGGTTCTTGGTGCTATAGTAAATGGAATCAATTCTGTAATTTCCCTTTCTATATTTTCATTGTTAGTGTATAAAAGAAAGCAACTGATTTCTGTACATTGATTTTGTATCCTGCCACATTACTGAATTGTTCTTTGAGTTCTAGTAGTTTGGGGGTGGAGTCTTTGGGTTTTTCCATATAAAGTATCATGTCATCTGTGAAAAGAGAGAGTTTGACATCTTCTTTACCAACTTGAACAGTTTTTATTCTTTTTGTTGTCTTATTGCTGTTGCTAGGACTTCTAGTACTATGTTGAATAACAGTGGTGAGACTGGACATCCTTGTTGTGTTCCTGATCTCAAAGGGAAGGCTATCAGCTTTTCCCCATTAAGGATAATATTTGCTGTGGGTTTTTCATAGATAGATTTTATGAAGTTGAGGAATATTCTCTCTATCCCTACACTTTGAAAGGTTTTAATCATGAGTGTATGCTGTATCTTGTCAAATGCTTTTT
>RCUC01156223.1:0-26645 GCA_003697995.1 Taxidea taxus jeffersonii
TGGGGCTGGGCATCTGTTGGGGCAAAGATTTGGGGAGGGCTGGTCAGAGCTGGGGATATGCCTGGGTTTGGGGTTTTCTGTGGGTGGTGGCAGAAGGAGGATTGTCTTCTCCCCTCTGGTGAAACACACAATATTTGGTTAAACAGAACCCTCAGTCCACACATTCTGGTTAACTGAGATTTGCCCAGGAGAGACAGGGAGTTCCTATAAGGTTAGAGAAGAGAGGGGGTGAATGATACACTTCTGTTAGTCATTCATGCATTTAACCCAATATTTATTGCCCTCAATATTTATTGAATGCTTACTATGTGCCAAGCCCCGCTCTAGGCACTGGAAATCAGGAGTGAACAAAAGGGACAAAAGTCTCTGCTTCCAGGAGCTTTAGAGAAGGGAGCAGACAAGAACCAATGATGTGCCTTTGCTTCTAGAACATACAGCTGTCTTGTAAAAGCCGTGCTGGAGCATGGATTTTGACAGATTTAAACTTTCAGTGCAACCATTCTCTGTCTCCTGTCCCTAGGGATGGCAGTCATATTTAAAAACCACTGAGTTGGGTCCTTGATGATTGTGTTGAAGACATCCAGATGATAAAGGAGACTATCCTGCAAAATAAGATGGCACCAGGCCTCTACCTCACCATTTGGAGTCAATTAGGGAGCCTTAGGCTGCTCCTAGGTAAAATGCGGGGTGGCGGTCCTCATTTCAAAGGACTGTTGTACAGATGGAGAGAACAACTGATACGGTGTGTCTCCTGCAACAGGAGCACCCTCCCTTACACACAGACACCAACAAATCAAGAGAAAGAGGAGGCAAGAGAGCTTCCCGCCGATCCTCCCGAAGCCACAGTGTGAAGTTTGCTGTCTCGTTACCTTTTCTGAGGTCTAACTGACTCACAATAAATGCTTATGATTTTAGGACCTTCAGTTATTCGTGCCCAGGGCATTTCCTCGGGAGGCTGTCACCAATGCAATTCAGTTTATATGTGCAATTATTTTTTGAATGTCTGTAAGTTCCACAAGAGCCCAGATAGTGCTAGCTGTACCCACTACCACTGGGTGCTCAGGCCCGGCCTACAGTAGGTGCTTAATAAAGAGGAATGGCATGAAAATGAGTGAAAGATAGCAACACGGGCATTTTCTTGTTTAGGGGCGACCTCCTACATGTCTCTCAACTTGTTCCACAGTCTTCATACCCCTGGCCCCCCACCACAACCAATGGCAGCAGCCGTGCCCCACAGCAGGCGCCCCCCTCCGCCTCGCCTCCACTCTAGCTTCCCGCCACGCCCGCGGGCTCTGCGGTGTAGTGCCCCTGCCGACCGCGAGAGGGCGCCAGCGCCCCGCGCACATTCCCCTCTGCCCCCAGGCGGGCGCCCGCAGCCAGGACGATTCAATGGCCGAAGGTTTACCCAGCGCCTCCAGAGTTCCCGGGCTTTCTTAGGCTCTCGGGGAGCGCAGGCCCGACGGCGGGTCGGCGCGCGTTGCGGGGCTATCCCGGCCGAGGTCCTGGGGTGGTCCCAGGAATGCGAGCCGGGACCACAAGCACGTTCCGAGTCGCGCGCTGCGGGGTTGGCCTCGCAGACCGGAGCTCTTCCGGAAGGAGTGTTTCCCCCCCCGCTCCCCACAACCGCGCTCGCGACCTCTGACCCCCCGGATAGTCCCCAGGCCTAGGAGCCCGCGGCGCTCGCGGGTCGAGCCGGCCGCGCTCCGCCCCGGGCCCTTCCGCGCAGGCGCCGACGCCCGCGGTTCCCATGGCGACGGGGGCGCTTCCCCGCCCGAGGCCCCGCCCCCAGCAGGCTAGGCTGCGCGGGGCCGCGGAGGCGCGGGCAGGTGCCGCGGGCTGCGGGCAGGTGGCGGCGCGGCGCGGGCAGGCGGCGGCGGCTGCAGGGTAGGTTGTGCGGCGGCCGCCGGCTGTGGGGGCGGGCTGTCTGTCCCCAGCGCCTGGCCCGCGAAGGGGCTAGGGAGGCGACGGTGGGAGATGGCCGCCAAGTTTCTGCTCGGCTGAGGCCCCGGGAGAAAAGTTGGCAAAGTTGGCCGAGGAAGAGGTGGGGACCCGGTGGATCTCCCCCGGCTCTGGGTCTGCGTGGACGGGGGAGCCCGATTTGGGAGCCTGGGGATCTGTCTCCCGAGACTTGCGAGTGGATCCCGCGGGAAGATCCCGCACAGGGCAGCCAATGGATCCCGTACCACCAGGCTGAAGTCTTGGGAGTCGATCCCAGGAGTGGATCGGGCACCGGCGGCCTGAGGTCCCACTCGATCTCCAGCCTGGGGGTGGCGGGGATCGGTGACTGGAGACTGGGAGCTAGTCGATTCCCACCCCATTCCCCCCCCCCCCGCCTCCTCCCCCCCAGCCGCTTGTCCGAGCCTTGGCAATGGATTCCGAGAGGAGATCTGGTGGCCGGGAGCTGGGGGATCGCCGGAGATCGGGCACCCAGCCTGGAGCGGCTAGGATTTGGGCATCCCTGCGGGCTGGAGGCCCGGAGGTGGGCACTGGGAAGCGGGGGTGCCCGGCGAGGCCGAGCCCGGGGCGAGAGGATCGTGCGGGCAGCGGGGGTGGTGGAGAGCAGCGCGCGGGGCCCCTGGGGCGCCGGGGGTCCGGGGGTCCGGGGCTCCAGACTTGCCCTCCCCGCCCGGCCTTCGTTCCCCTCCGCGCGCCTTCCCAGGGCTGAGGCGCCTTGATGGGATTAAGGCTCGGTCCCCCCAGCTCCCAGGCAGGCTCGAAGGGCCCTCATCCCCTTGGCGGCGCCGCTTCGGGCTACAGGCGGGGCCCTCGGGAGGGGAAGTAGACCGCTGACCCCCACCCGAGCCCTGACCTTTCCACACCCTCCTGGCACACACTCGCTTCGCAGCCGGGGCGCCGCGCCCTGAAGCCCTGCTCACGTCTTATAGCGGGGTGCGTGACCTCCGCGCGCCGCCTTAGGTGGCCTGGGCTTCCTGCCGGCCGCAGCTGAACTTTCTCTAGCCAGGAGCAGCCATTACCTTTTGGAAGGGAAAGGGCTGTACCTGTTGCACAAAGAAAGAGCCCTTTGCTTTGTAGCTTCTTTGTGACCTTGGGCAAAACACTTCACCTCTCTGAGCCCGGTCTCTCCTCGGGGCAAAATGGGGTGGGATTGGGGGGTCAGAGTGCTCCCTCTTCTGAGTGGCTGGCAGGATCAATAGGTGTGATAAAATAGGTAGGGGCTCTGTAAATATTAGTGGCCCCTCCTTCTGTGGCCCCTTCTTTCCCAGGTCCATCCCCTGCACTTCCTTCCAGTATCCCAGGGAAGCTCCAGCAAGGCAGCTCCCTGTCTTTTTAAACTGCAGGATTAGAGAGCTATTTAACTCGAGCTTTCCTCCTGTGGGGTTTATTGCCCCTCTGATCCTCCTTGCAAGAGAGAAGCTCTGGGGTTTGGCTAATCAGTAACCAGGGCATTTCGACAAGGCTTCTCCCTAGGCTCAGCTTTCCTTTTCCTAATCCACGGAGCCTCCTGGACAAACATGCATTCACCTCCAGACCCTGGCATCTCATCCCTGGGACAGTTCCCAAGGGAGCGGTGTGGGCACTAGCTCCGGGCTTGGTGGTTGGAGGGGGGATCGCTTTTTAAAGAATTTGTATGCTTGACAAGGGCGCAGTTAACCGAGAGAAGGGCGGGCTTCCACCACAGGGTTTGGACGCGTGGTTCAGCGGGGTGCATGAGTACGCGCATTCAGTCAGCCCGTGTGTGTCTTGAGCACCTACTATGTGGCAGGCACAGGGCAAAGTAGGCTCTGGCATTACATTCTGGCAGTCCACCGAGGCAGCCATCAAGGTCCATTCTTGATGTTGGGGTTGCAGCCCTCACCCCAGACTCTGAGGGTGGATGGACACCCCCCCCCCCCCAGCCCACACACACACTTGGAGGTCCTGGGGGCTTTCATTCAAGCCTGACCTTGACAGTGGAACAGCCCACTGTCTGGCCCTGAGCATATCTTCCCTCAGGGCATCTCCAGAACACATCTCTGACCAATTCAGAAAAAGAACCCCCCAGGAGTATTTTAGATGTGCTTCATTCATTCATTCATGCTTGTGTGCTCTGCAATAAATATTTCAAAACATTGTATCCAAGAGGAGGCCAGCAGTCACAGAGTGGAGGGGTAAAGCCTGGTGAAAGGAGGCAGTTGTCTAGAGGGGAGCGCTCTGGTAATGGGCAGAGGGGGTGATGCCTCCCTTCTGGCAGGGGAAGAGATGTGGGTCAGGGGGGTTAGTTTCTTGGAGAGCTTGCTGGGGGAAGAGGATGGTGTTGTGGGCCAGAAAAAGGGAACAGAATGGCCTGAATGCAGGAGGGAGCATGGGGTGTTGGCAGGAGACGCTGGCCTGGGCCAGGTCAACGATTCGCAGGGGTCAGGACTTTATTCCGGGGCTGTGGGGTGCCATAGAAGTTTCTCTGTGGGAGAGGGTCAGATGTGTGTTTTGGGAAGCTTGGCTTACTCTTAGGAGGAGGCTCAGAGGCTGGGAGGGGCTGCTAGAAAAATCCAGATGAGAGGTGGTTGTCTGAAGTTGCATATGGACGTTGGTCAGTATGATATTTAGGGAGCCGTCTGGTTGAAGACCCTTCTGGAGGCATGGTGGTCTCTTGGGAGGAGGGCCCCCCTGAGGGAGGTGGGCTAAAGATGGTGCCAGTATTCATTCCATCTAATTCAGCAGACCTTGCTGAGCACCCCTGCGCTGCCTGCCCAGGGATGGTCATAAACATCCACACCCTTGGGACTCCATACTTGCACACGGGGCTCATTATTCCCATTTCACAGGTGCAGGACTCTGTAATGGGGCAGAGCAGGGATTTAAACTTCCTTTCGACTTGCAGCTTGTGGATGCTTGGAGCCAGGGTGCAGCAGGGTAAATAAACCCAGGGAGGCTTCCAGGAGGAGACAGGGATAGAAAAGAGAGAACACACCTTTCCTGGCTGTGGTTTCAGGTATTGTACTTGGTTTGAGACTCAAATTCCTCATCTGTAAAATGGGCTCACAGTGGGCTACTCCCCCTCGCTCAAAGGGTGGTTATGTGAGTTCAGGGAAGCAGTACACAGAAGTGCCAGGCATCGTGTGTGCACTGGTCTGCGCTCACTAAGTCATGGGTGTGATGATTACCATTTTGGCTTGTCATCAAGATGTGTTTCAGGCCCCTCTCCCAACCTGGTGTGTGTGGGGGTGTGGGAGGGGGGCTGGGCAGCCACAGGTGACACTTGAGCTGAGTCCTGAAGGATGAGTAGGAGGCAAGGGGAGGACATTCCACCAGAAGGAGCAGCCCATGCGAAAGCATAGCTTAACTGGAGAACTGCATGCTTATTGGTATGCCCAGAACACAGAGCGTGCTGAATGAATGAAAGACCATCAGGAATAAAAATTGTCTTCAGGGGCGCCTCGGTGGCTCAGTGGGTTAAAGCTTCTGCCTTCGGCTCAGGTCATGATCCCAGGGTCCTGGGATCCGGCGGCATTGGCATCGGCATCGGCATCGCATCGGGCTCTCTGCTCAGCAGGGCGCCTGCTTCCCTTCCTCACTCTCTCCGCCTGCCTCTCTGCCTGCTTGTGATCTCTGTCTGTCAAATTAGTTAATTAATTAATTAAAAAAATTCTCTTCACACCCCCCTGTGACTCTCTAAATGCCCAAGCAGGAAACTTTTTTGCCAGGTTTGGGATAGAAAAGAGGGCAGGAAGGGGGCACCTGGGTGGCTCAGTCGGTTAAGCTTCTGCCTTCTGCTCAGGTCATGATCCTGGGGTCCTGGGCCAGAGCCCCATGTTGGGCTCTCTGCTCAGTGGGGAGTCTGCTTGTCCCCCTCTCTCTGCGCCCCCCCATTCATGCTCTTTCTCTCTCTCTGTCTCAAATGAATAAATTTAAAAAAAGAAAAAGAGCAGGAAGATCCCTGTCTAGGAGTTCAGTATTCCTTACCCCACTCACCTAGGCAGATAGCACAGTGACCCCCAGACAAGCCTTGTCCCTCTTAAAACCTCGGTTTCTTCTTCTGTAAAATGGGATGGTTGGAGAGACTGTAAAGCACAGAACACATCCGAACACCCGCTATTCGCTGAACCCCCCATGTGCCAAGGCTCTGGGCTAAACTCTCTCTCTCTCTCTCTCTTTTTTTTTTTTTTAAATTTTCACAACAAACCTGGGTGATTCCTGTTAGGGGGACAGTGGATTTTGGAGTTTGTGAAGCCGAGGCTCTGGGAGTCCTATCTACTCCCACTATTCAAAATTCTATCATCTAGAAGCACACTGTTTCATTTGAGGGACACACACACACACACACACGCACACACACATGCATCTTTCCCTTCATGCGATGAAAATTTTATTGAGCATAATTCAAAAGAGCCTCTGCCCCTAAGAATCCACTCCTCAGGAATCTGGTCAGTTGGATGGGAGGAAAAAAGCGGCAGGGAGGCCAAGGGAGGCAGGTATGCAAATGATCATGGATTGACTTCTGCTCCGTCACTTAATTGCTCAGTTAGATGACCTTTGAAATGTTCTCTAGCCTTGTCTCTGTTAAGAATTTAAATATGTCCCCAGAACGTCATCTTGGGATATTTACATCCCTAAGTCAGAAGTGGTACACACATGTATGCTATTTATATTTATATTGTGAGAATAACATGTAACATACCAAGTACTTCAAAGATGGCAACATGATAGTATTTTAAGTGACAAGTGAGTCTTCCTGGATCAGCCCTTGTCACATTCTGTTTATCTAAGTTTTTTGTTTTGTTTTGTTTTGTTTTATTTGATGGAGAGAGGGGCAACACAAGCAGGGGAGTAGGAGAGGGAGAAGCAGGCTTTCCGCTGGGCAGGGAGCCTGATGTGGGGATGTGGGGCTCGATCCCAGGACCCAGGGATCATGATCTGAGCCAAAGGCAGCTGCTTAACTGACTGATCCACCAGGTGCCTCAGTTATTTTTATGTTCAATCTGGAGCCACGTGGAAGGCATTGAATCTTGGTTTTGCCACTGTCAGGCTGTGTGACCCTGGGCAGGTAATTTAACCTCTCTGAGCCCCAGTTTCCTCATTAGTGACCAGGGGTGAATCGCGGGTCTTCCTTCAGAGGGTCGCTGTGCAGAGTGAAGGAGAAGGGCCCGACACGTGGTCAGTGCTCCGGGTGCAATGATTGTTACCGCTCTTGTTACATGTTGTAGTGGAGTCATTACCCTCCGCCTCCTCCATCTCTAGACTTTATGCTCCGAGAAGTAGAAACCCTGTCTGTCCTCACTTGTTTGCTCTGCAAACAGTCATGGAATCAACAGATGAATCCGTCTGTGTAGACATATTCTTTTAACAACAGCGGTGATAACACAAAGAATTTCACACATACATTAAAAATAGATTTGGATTCTTTTCCTGTTTCAGAATGTGTTGACTGACCCTACTCTTTAAAAAGCTGAATTAATACCCCAATGCCTGAAGGCGCTCTTGGTTATTGAACAGACCCCCTGTGGGTGGGCATCGAGGGGCTTGCTTTTTGCCATGACACACAGTGGTGTAATAGACATCCCTGTTCTGTGTGTTTGCCCGCGTCTTGCGTTCCGGTGGGAGAGCGGATTCCAGGATGTGGAGGTGTTGGAGTAAAGGGCATTTGGGATGTGGATCTGGCCTGCCCCATTTCCCTCCTGAGCTGTTGAACGTTTCACATTCCTCCTGAGGCCGTGGGAGAGAGAGCCTGCTGGTGTACTTTGGGGTTGGGGAGGGGGCAGTGGATGGCTTCGCCTTCCTGGTGGCTGTGGGGTAGCATTTGGCGTGGCTGTCGGGAGGGTCATGGTTCCTGCAGGCAGCACCCTTTGCAGCCCTTGGGTTTGAACCCAGCCTGCCGGGGGCCGTGTCCTGGAAGGTATTCGCCCATCGTACACACAAGCCCACCTGCTTCCCTCTGGAGATAGGAGGCTTTATATCTGCCCGGTTTGCCTATGATAATACTACGTAACAAGCATTGGCCAAGTTGCAGTGGCCTTTAACGGCAAACCCTTTGTTTCATGCTGCCGGGTCAGCAGATGACTCAGCTGAGCTTGGCTGGGTTTTGGGGAGCAGCCTGGACATCAAGCTTTGAGTCGGGTGTGTGTCTGCCCCACATATCTTCATCTTGATACCCAGGCTGATGGGCAGCCACTTTTCGGATAGCGGATAGCGGATGCTCAGGAGCTCAGTGGGGACCCATGATACCAGGACCTCGGGCAGTGGTGTTCCTTCTGCTCTCGGTGGGTCAAAGCAAGTCACATGGCCGAGCCCAGCGTCGGGCAGAAGAACCTGTACTCCCCCAGTGCAGGCTGAGAGGGAGGGAGTCTGTTTCCTGGGCAGTAATACACCCTATCACAATCAGGTTTCCGACAGGGGCGGGATGGAGTCTGGTTGGAAGGTCCGCCCGGAAAGGGCTTTGAGCATCGTGGAACCTGATTTGTGTGGGACCCATCAGAGGAGAGCTCTTTCTGCATAAGGAGACCTGGTTAGAGCTAATAACCCACAACAGGCAGTGTGGTGTTCACCTGTGTGAGCCTTGGTTTCCCCATCTGGAAAATGGGAATAATGTGCCCTTTTAGGCAGAGCTGCTGTGAAGCCCAAACATGACATTGGGCAAGCAGGTGTTTTGTGTCTGTGATGTGAAGTGTGAAGCTGAGGCACCACTGTCTTGGTTGACTTTTTTTTCAAAAAAGATTTATTTATTTTGGAGAGAGAGAGAGCACGGCGGGAAGGGGCAGAGGGACAGGAAGAGAGTCTTAAGCAGGCTCCATGCTGAGTGTGGAGCCCGAGGTGGGGCTCGATCCCATGACTCTGAACCGAAATCAAGAGTCGGACATGTAACCGACTGTAATGCCCAGGTGCCCCTTGCCTGATTTTTGCTTTGGATTCGGTTTCCAGTTGCTCAGGCTGTGGTACCCTCAGCCAGTGCAGCCCAGCCTGGGAGCACAGTGAGGCCAGGGGGAGGTTGGGGAGGAGTCAGATTTACATTCAAATCCCAGCTCTGTCGCTGTGGGTCATGTGACTGTCCACTCTCCTCATTACCCCTGGAGCCTCGGTTTTCCCGTCTGTAGAGTGGCTGTAGGGTCCGTGTTTGTGGACCGTTGGTCAGGCTGTGCAACTCTTGGCACGCAGTGGACGACCAGCTGTTGGTGCCTGGGAGTGCGACTGGGGTGGAACATGGAATTCTGCAGAACTGGATATTCCCAGTACCCTGTGGGAATATGGTGGTGGGGGGGAGCTGTATTCTGACTGCCTGGTGTTCAAATCCCAGCACCACCACTGGGTGTGACTCGGGACCACACACTTCTGTGTGACTCCGGACCAGGCAATTAACCCTTGGTGCCTTAGTTTCCCGTCTGTAAACTGGGAGGAATACTAGCATCTGCCTCGTTAACTGGGCTAATACATAGCACGTGCTAATGAATGTGTGTGCGTCAGCATTCTCTTCATTACTGTCTTGTATTATTATTAGTCTGCAAAAGCCCAGGAGGGTTCCTTCTGCTCCTGGGAACCCGGAGGGCCTTGGGAAAAGGCATGAGGAGAGGGATGCCTCTAGGACCTCTGCTTCTGAGCAGGTGCTCTGCCCCGCTCTGCTGTGGCTACAGGGCTGTCCGTTAATGGGTCCCTGTTTCTATGACATTCTCTCCCCCAGGGCATGCATTACCTGCTGGGGAGGGACCAACTGCCTTTATCAACTGCTCTGCACTCTCAAACCTGGGGCAGCCCCAGTCCGGCCAGGAAGGAGCCCTGGAAGCCCTGCATTTCAGGAATGTTCTCACTGCCCGTGGTGAGAGTGCTCATGGGCTTCAGAAGCCCATGGCTGGGAGGCCACCCAAGCTAGGCGCAAGGGTGGAGGTCGGTCACTCACTCCTTCCTGTGTTCCTGCCCAGTCCTGTGCTGGGGAAAATGGGATTCTGTCAGGGGTGGGTTTCTGAAGGAAGGTGGGTGGGCTTGGCAGAGATCCTGGGGTGCCCCACGCATGGGATTTCTCTGTGACCCCGGGCAGGTCGCTTCACCTCTCTAAGCATTTCTTCACCCATCTGGCTAGTCTCGGATGGGCCAGGATGTCATTGGAGGCAAGAAAGGAGAGCCTTTTTGACCTGTATGAACCTGGTGGTCTTCCGCCCAGGCCTCTGTGCCTTCAGAAGTTATGGGCTGAGGCACCCAGGTGGCTCAGTCAGTTACGTGTCTGACTCCTGGTTTCGGCTCAGGTCACGATCTCAGGGTTGTGAGATCAAGCCTCCCATTGGGCTCCATGGCTCAGTGGGGAGCCTGTTTGGGATTCTCTCCCTCTCCTCCCCCTGGCCCTCTCTAAAAATAAATAAATAAAATCTTGGGGAAAACAAAAAGAAGTTTGGGGTTGATGAGTGAGGATGCCTTTCTTCCACTGGCTGAGACTTGGCTTTTGAGAACATTGCTGGTATTTATAGTGAAATAAAACTAAGAAGTAGGGAGTGTTCATTCTCTCCTAGGCATTGTGCTCATCTGTGTTTCTTGTGATTCTCATATCCCCATTTGACAGAAGAGGCTCAAAGAGGGAGTTGCATGCCCAGGGTCCCTGTGGGGAAGGGTGAATGCGGGTCTAGGCGGCCTGACCACAGCGCCTGGGTCCTGACCCCCTCCCCCTGCTGCCTCCCCCGGCGTAAAGCAGGACAGAGCTGGACCACCCCGGCTGTCTGTCCTCTCTCCATCGCATCATTGCTGTGTGACTTTGGGCGAGTGACTTGGCCTCTATCTTGGCTTCAGTCCTCATCTGCAGAAAGAAGATGCTAGGATTTTCCCTATGGGGTCCTTGTGGGACTGGGTGAGGTAACCGTATAAAGGTTCCTGCGCCTGGTAGGCATTTGCAGAATGGGAACCCTTCCCCATAAAAGATCAACGTGGGGTCTTTAAAACCAGTGTGCTTAAGATATGCCAAGGACTTGCTTTGTAAATCACGATATGAATCTCTCTCGCTTGTGGTAGCGGCAGAAATAGTAACAGAAACTATAATAAGAAATAACAGTTAGCTTGGATTGACTGCTTCTTACATTCCAGCTCCTCGGACGGACACGTGGGTTTGTGCATTATTTTATCTCATCCTTTGCGGAATCCCTTCTTCAGCCTATGGAGACAGGTGTTAGTGTCGTTCCCATTTTACAGATGAGGAAGCCAAGCCTCTGAGAGCCGGAGCACTGCCCCCCACCCCACCTCGCAGCTAGTGGCAGGCAGGGAGCCCTGGAGCCCCTTTGTGTGTGAATGTCATCGGTGGTGTCCCCCCCCCCCCCACCCGTCGGGCAGCTGTATTTTCAAAGGCTCTGGGTCAGGCTGCAGCTCCTAGCCCAGTGTTTATAGTTCTTTCCTTTTTTGTTTTGTGTCCTCAGTGACGAAAGCCCTTTCTGGGACCTGCCTGTTTACCCAGGGGGCGGTGAGACTCTGCTGGGGGGAAGGAAACTCAGGGTGTGCGGGGCTCTTGTCAGAAGGGGATGCCAGCAGGCACATTGGGGACCCTGAGGTCAGCGTGTGAACTGGCGCCGGCCGACCTGCCCGGATGCGAAGCCTGGGCCTTGGTGGGCGCCGTGCCCGCAGAGCACAGCGCTGGGCCCTGGGCCGGCCGTCGCTGGCGGGGGAACTCCCAGGGCCCTTTGGCCTGGGAAGCTGCCCATGGTCATCTCTTTCCTTTTAGGCCCCAGCCTGGAAACTTTTGCCTTTGTTTCTGGAACTGACCACCTGCTCGCCTGGGACTGTACTTGGCATGTGGAGGGATCCCAGGTCATGGGAGAGAACACAGGGTGTCATAGAACAAGTTCTGGTCCAGAAGTCAGGACTCAGTTCTAACACCAGCTACTCTGCTGTGTGTCCTTGGGTGAGCCCCTACCCCTCTCTGGGCCTCTTTCACCAGGGAAGGGGAACTGGATGGGTCTCTCCCAGAAGCCTCTTACTCGCTCAGCTTGAGGTAGAAGTGGCAGAGGCTGGATTTGAACTCAGGCCTGCCTTCTGCAAACCCAGACTCCCTATAATAATGCTCAAGGCGTCCCGATGCCTTCTCCCCATCTCCTGCTGGCCCCGTGGGAAATACCATCTCTCCCCCTGAGAATTCCCAGTGCAGCGCTTCCTTTCCTCCCCTGGGATAGTTGATCCTTTTCATCTTTGTTATTGATTAAGCGCCCACTGTGTACCAGGGCCTGTGGCAGGCCCTGGGGCTGCTTGGGATGCGGGCCCCTGCCCTCTCGGGGCAGCGAGAAGAGGAAGCAGAGAATGGTGGACTCAGGACTGTAATGGGAAGCCAGGGCCCAGGGTCACCTTTGTCCCGGTCCCCCTTCTGTCAGCTTTGAAGCCAAACTTTCCCATGGGGCTCCCGGAATTTGGGGATGCTAGTTGGCCACTAGCAGACCACCATCTTGGAGAGGCGACAGGTGCCCGGTGACTGTCTGTTGGCACTAGCTCCAGAAAGGAGGCCCTCAAGCCTCCCAGGATTGCCTTTGTCCATGTGCCTTAATCACAGCCCCTCTGCTTTTCCTTAGTCTGGTTCATTAAAAGTGGGGGGGGTGTTGGAAAAGGGGGGACAGCAAAAAGCTTGGGAGGAATTTTTGGAATGCCAGCATGCTGGCCGACCCAGCAGCCCAAGTGTGAGCCATCTGCCCTGGCTTTCACTGGGGTCAGCTGGGCTTCCACAGGGGCTCCCTGGGTGTCACCCAGTTCCTGTTCTGAGGCCTGAGTCACCCCTGAAAGGTTGCTCTTCCATGGGTGGTGGCAGCAGCCTGAAGACATTGCCCAGGTTTGGAGCCGTGCGGCCCTGGCTGTTGGGTCCACAACCACGGGAGTGGCTTCCCTTCTCGGCCTCAGTGTTCACACCTGTGAAATGGGGATGCTGACGCCTGCCTCTGAGCTTGGTGGGGAGCTCTCAGCGAGGTCACTGGGTGAACGTGAAAGGCAACTTGCTGTCCGTTCCGTCCTGTTGGGTGGGTGGGTGGCACTGTTAGGTAAGCCCCCTCCCCCCTGGGTGCATGCCTCTCCCGGGAGTACTGGGGTGTTCTCATACCTTCGTAGTTACCCTTGGTGGGTCGTTCTGCCTTATTCGGCTGTCCCCTCCACACCTGGCATGTAGTGGCTTGAGATTACTACTTGTTAAGTGACTCATTTCACTTTCCAAATTAGCAATTTTTATCCTCTCTTTGTCCTTGTTAATAATACCCTTACATTATATACATTTACATTATAATACAATACTTTTTTTTTTCATTGTGGAGCATTTAGTAATATGGATAATCCAAAAGGAGGAAAATAAACTCTTAAACTTAAACTTAACTCTTAAACTTCTAAAGATAACCAGTGGTAATATTTTGAAGTATGATTTCTAGACTTGTTGGTCACACTGCATACGTACCGACGACTGAAAGATGTTGGCACCTTGTCTTGGGTTTCAGACTGTTGGCTTAATTCTCAGCTGACTTGGTTCCAGTCTTAGTTCTGGGACCTCCTAGCTGTGTGACGTTACGCAGATCGTGTCCCCTCTCTGAGCCTCCACTTCTCCTCTGCCAAGGGAGGCTGCGTGAGGATTCAGTGAGTTAATGTAGGGAAGGGATTAGAGGTGCGTGGCGAACAGCAAATGCATAGTTTCTAGCTATCATTTTATATATGTGTGTATTTTTTTTCTGGTGTTGAGCAGGGAGCCCCTTTCCAGGTATGTTGGGGTATGCAACTGGTGGATTTGGACATTAGGCTGGTGGGACCCCTGGACCACCTCCTCCGGGGAGTGCCCTGTGCTGTTCCATTTCAGGTCAGAGATGGGGGCTGCTCACGGTGGAACTTGGGCTGGGAGTGTTGGCCCACACAAAGTGTTCTGGATGCTCTTACAAGCCAGTCCTGATCCTTATCACACAGGGACGTTTCCTGTCCCCGAGGAGGCCTGGGCGTTGTCCAAGTTACAGCAGCTGGATGGTCCCAGGGGATTGGAAGTGGCCCCCTGTAAGATGAGCTCACCAGGAACCCTTCCTCCTCCTCCCCTAGCTGTGGCTGGGACGTCAGGCTGGGTTTAGCTCCCCCTGGAACGAAGGGTAGGGTCAGCTGGCAATCTCTAAGAAGGGCTGAAAACTTGGAAGTCACCTGGACATCAGTAGGACCCAGAGGGCTAGAGAGAGGAAGGGGTTAGTGGAGCCTGGTTTTTAGAGGTGAGTCTAGGGTTGGTGATACCCATGGAGGCACGTGATGTCGCCCCCGACTTGCTCTGGGACCCTGGGTGAGTTAGGCAGCTTGACCCACCCTCAGTTTCCTTGTCTGTAAAGTGGGGCTAGTAGGAGGTCTCCCCTTAGAAGGTGGTTGTGGCACAATATGTGAAGGCTGCTGGCAGGGCCAGGTGCATGGTCAGGGCCCTCTCCTGATTATTGTCACTTGGAACGTTTGTAACAAAAACGCTTGGTTTTTGGAGTACTTACAGTGATCATCACACTGAATCCTTGTCATGAACTGTCACCGCAGTTACTAATAACATTACTGTCTTGCCACCTGATTCCACATTGCTTGGGGGTCCTTCCCACCCCAACCCCCCATTTTGTTATTTATTTTAGAGAGTGAGAACGTGCGTTAGCTGGTGGAGGGACAGAAGGAGAGAGCGAATCCTAAGCCGATTCTGTGCTGAGCAGGGAGCCTGATGCAGGGCTCAATCCCACGACCCTGGGATTATAAACCGAGACGTAATCAAAAGTCGGAAGCTCAACCAACTGAGTCACCCAGGGGCCCCCTGCTTGAGAAGACATTTACCCAGGGCTCCACACCCTTGACTGTGTGATAAACCATCCAGCATGCAGTGAGCAATTAATGAGAGACCACCATAGTGGTTCGCTCTTTATTTTGCTGGTGCTCTGTGGGGCTGTTTGTACGGGAGGCCAATGACCCAGCCCAACATCCCTAATTGAGAGCGCCTGCCCCTGGGGCTGATCCTGAAACCCACGACTTGTTTGCATTGTCCATGGCCCCCCTTTAGTGGTGCCCCAGGCCCTGTTCAGCCACCTCAGCTGCTCTGAAGGATGGCTGCTGAATCCTGGGGGTACCCTTGGGGTTTTCCAGATCAAATATTGTCTTCCCAATGGCAAGGCACCTCCCAGATGTCTCCCAAACTTGTGAATGAGTCATCTGGCTCTTGTTTTGGGATGTGGTACTGAATGCGCCGCCAGAAACTGCATTTTTGGGGGTCTGGACCACAGAGGGAGGAGTCTGGTGGGAGGCAGTGTTGAGATGCCTTGTGTGCTGCTGGCTTGGGCTGTGACCTGGGCGTCTCCTTGACCTGGCTGTGCCCTTCACGATCCACGGTCTCCAGACGGGTTTCTTGGACAGTGCTCCCGCGGGGAGCACGATCCTGGCGGATTTCTGCTTCCAGAGTGTGTCTAGTGTGAGGGGGTAGCTGTAAAGTAGGCGGCTGGACCAGGCCTGAAACCCAAGATGATGCCAGAGAGAGATGCTAAGCTCAGAGTGTAACTGGGGGTGGTTCTTATTACAAAAACAATATAGAGTTATTGTAGAGGGCGGTTCTTATTGCAAAAACAATCCAGATTCGTTGTAGAACACAAGCAAAACACACACATACATCAAACACCCCACCAAAATCAACCAAAATGTGAACTGCCTAGGTATATATTACAGTGCTTAACAATAGCTAAAATAATGTGATTAATGTTCACTGAGCACTCACTACGTGCTTTACATGCTTTATTTCATTTCATCTATTCAGAAAACCATACTTTCACCCATTTCAGACAACCATACTCATGAGAGATTTGAATTCAGGACCCTGTACTCATGAACACATGGCTAGAACCTCCCAAAGGATGTGGTCCTCCATTGATTCTTCCATCTGCCCTCCATCTACTTTTCCATTCCTTCTTCTATCCATCCTTCTTTTTACCCATCTATTTTTTTTTCTATCCACTGACCAATCCGTCCATTGATCCATCCATCCATTCTTCCATCCTTCCACCTGCCTATCCATCCAACTACCCTTCTGTCCATCCACCCATCCATCCATCCATTCACCCCCTTTAATTTACCTGCCATCTCTCTGCCCATCAGTGTATACCTCATGCATCCATATATCCACCCATCTACCCATTCATCCTTCTGCCTTTTCACCCATTCATCCATGTACCCATGTGTGCATATATCCATTCACGCACCTGCTTACTCATCCATCCATGCCTCCATGCATCCATGCATCCAAGCCTCCATGCATGCATGTATGCATGCATGCATCTATCCATCCATGCATCCATGCATCCATCCATCCATGCATGCACCCATCCATCCATGCATGCATCCATTCATCCATCCATGCATCTATCCATCCCATGCAACTATTTATTGAGCACCTGCTCTGTCCCAGGCACCTCTGTATTAAGGATATGACAAGATTCAGTGCTTTTATGAGCCAGACATTCTAGTGGGGAAGGAAGCAGGCTCATGGTCCCATTAATAAGGCAGGCAGTTTTATTTAATTTTTATTTTACTTATTTATTTTTTGAGAAGTGGGAGAGAGTGGGGGCAGGCCAGAGGGGCAGAGGGAGAGGGAGGAAGCGAATCTCAAGCAGACTCCATGCCCAGCACGAGCCCGATGCAGGGCTCATCTCACAACCCTGAGACCTTGACCTGAGCTGAAATCAAGAATCAGATGCTTAACCGACTAAGCCACCCAGATGCCCCTAATATCTGTTTTAGATGGGAATAAGGGAATGGCTCTTTGAGGAAATGAACTTTGAGCTGAAGTGACCTGAAGGCGACAAAAGGGTTATCTGAAGAGCTTGGGGGGTGGGAGGAAGGGTTCAGGGCAGAAGAACTGACAAGTGCAAAGGCCCTAAGACAGGAGCAAGCTGGAATGCTAGAAGAACCAAAGGAGCAGAGGAAGCCGGGCGGGAGGTACAGTGCAGGGCAACATGGGGTTGATGGTGAGCGTGGAGGCTCTTCGTGATAGGATGTGGGTTTGGGTTTTAAAGAGGTTCTTCTGGCTGCCTAGCAGAGAATGGATTTCGGGTTGAGACAGGGTGGAAGCCTGGAGGACAGGGAGGAGGCGGTTGTCCCACAGGCGACAGAGGATGAGGACAGAGGTGGAGGACAACCCTCCCCAAGACCATTCCCCCCCACACCTGCCCCTCTGCAGTCTGAGAATTATGTATTTTTTCTCTAATGTCTGTCTCCCCTATGGGACTAGAACCCTCAGAAGGGCAGAGACTTCACTGTCCTGTCCCCAGTACAGTGCCCAACATACAGCAGGTATGCTTAATAAATATTTGTGTGATGAATGATGGGTGTGTCCCAAAGAAAATCTGGGTGAAAATCACAATGAGGAGCATGAATAATAGTGATGACCAGATAAAAGAGTAGCAATCCCTGGCTGGTTCAGGTCGGGCTCACTTTCGGGAAAGGACTTCTCAGCCTGGGTGGGGCAGGCTCCGGTGAGGCCTCTTGACTGGGTAGGAGGGACTTGTGTGCAGTTGAAGACAGAGGTTCAGAGGGCGAGCCCTGGTCTTCTTAGCCTGTGACCTCAGGCAGGTCCTGTCCCCTCCGTGAGCCTCAGTTTGTTTGCAGAGCCATGGGGGTGACCGGTAACAACGCTGATGTCTATCTGTCCCCCGGGATACCCCGAACACTGGTTCTCGTAGTTCTCATGGTGGTTCCAGGAGGTGGGAACTCCTCTTGTTCCTGTTTTCCAGATGAGGACCCTGAGGTCTGGAGAGGCAAAGTCAAGCCTCTGTGGCCGCTCAGGAGGTGGGACTTGAACCCACCCATAGCTTGTGCTTTGAGGATCTAACGTATCAATTCCATATTTCCCAAGTTCTGGTCATTCCTGTATCACCTTGAGCATTGTTCCTATTTCTGTACCACCTGGAGTGCTCCTCAGTTAACCTCCTTCTTGAACTTGACTCACCTTTTTAACAGCAGTTTTATCAAGATAGAATTCAGGTACTATATGATCCATCCAGTTAAAGTGCCTGGTGGGCTCAGTCGGTGGAGCATGTAACTCTGAATCTCAGGGTTGTAAGTTTGAGCCCCACGTTGGGTACAGAGATGACTTAAAAACAAAATCTTAAAAAAAATAAAGTATACAGGGGTGCCAGTCAGTTAAATGTCTGTCTTCGGCTTGGTCGTGATCCCAGGGTCTTGGGATCGAGCCCAGCCTCGGGCTCCCTGCTCAGTGGGGGAGCCTGCTTCTCCCTTTCCCACTCCCCCTGCTTGTGTTCCCTCTCTCGCTGTGTCTCTCTGTCAAAGAAATAAATAAAATCTTAAAAAAAATAAAGTATACAAATTCAGATTACAGTTAAAAATAGAAATATGGTACAAACTTCCCAGTTATAAAATAAATCACGGAGGTGAAAAGTATAGCCTAGGGAGTGTGGTTAACAAGACTGTAATAACGTCATTTTGTGACAGACGGTGACTACACTTCACCGTGATGAGCACTGAGTAATGGAGGGAATTGTTGAATCATTATGTTGTACACCTGAAACTAACAATATTATGCTAATTATATGCCAGTAAAAAAAAGAGAAATACCATATGACCCAGCAGTTCCACTTCTGGGTATTTATCTGAAGGAAACAACACACGGAGTCAAAAAGATACAGGCATCCCGTGTTCATTGCAGCAGTATTTGTAATACGTAAGGTATGGAAGCAACTTATGGGTCCATGGATAGGTGAGTGGATAAAGAAGATGTGGGCTATAGACAAGGGAATATTATTCAGCCACTAAAAAGAGCACCATCTGTGACGTGGATGGAACTTGAGGGCATTATGCTCAATGAAATAAGAGAAAGATAAATACCGTATGATTTCACTTCTATGTAAAATCTAAAAAAAATCCCCCCTCCCACCAAACAATCAAAACAAACCAAGCTCATAGAGATGGAGAACAGATGGGTGGTCGCCAGAGGTGGGGGTTGCAGGGGGGTAGGAAAAGTGGGTGAAGGGGGTAAATACAAACTTCCAGCTGTAAAATCAATATGGGAATGCAGTGTCAGCATGGG
This sequence comes from Taxidea taxus jeffersonii, assembly GCA_003697995.1. Lineage (NCBI taxonomy): Eukaryota > Metazoa > Chordata > Mammalia > Carnivora > Mustelidae > Taxidea > Taxidea taxus. The sequence continues at coordinate 18,947 of RCUC01156223.1, forward strand.
GACTCTAATTCATGATACCGTATGGCATATTTGAAAGTTGCTAAGAGAACAGATCCTAAAAGTTCTCATCACAAGAAGAAAAAAAAATTTTGTAACTATGTGATAGACGTTAGCTAGTGCTACGGTGGTGATCATTTCACAGTGCATTCAAATATCAAATCATTGGGCTGCCTGGGTGGCTCAGTCGGTTGAGTGCCCGACTCAGGCCGCGATCTCGGGGTCATGGAATCGAGCCCTGCGTCGAGCTCTACACTCAGCTCAGCATCAACTTGAAATTCTCCCTCTCCCTCTGCCCCTCCTGCTTGTGTTCTCTCTCTCTCTCAAATAATTAACAAACAAATACTGAATCATTATGCTGAGTCCCTGAAGTAATTATGTTTTATGTCAATTAGACTTCAGTAAAAAAATAAAAGTACATAAAAAGCAAAAAAAAATTTTTAGCAATTTTATTTGCCCATTTGAGAGAGAGAGAGAACGTGCAAGCACATGAGCCGGGAGGAGCAGAGGGGAGGGAAAGGGAGAGAGAATCCCAAGCAGACTCTGCTCTGAGCACAGAGCCCAACGTGGGGCTCAGTCCCATGACCCTGAGATCATGACCTGAGCTAAAACCAAGAGTCAGATGCTTAACTGGCTGAGCCACCCAGGCGTCCCCAAAGAAAAAATTTTAAGAAGTGTACAATTCAGTGGTTTTTATATCCACAGAGTTCTGCCATCTTCACCATGATCAATTTTAGAGCACAGTTTATGACCAGGTGAAGAAACCCCATACATATTAGCCATCATTGCCTCCTTCCCTCCAGTGACCACAGCCATGGGTATACCAGCATTCCTCTCCTTTCTGCCTCTAATGATTGGCCTGTTTTGGATATTTTCTGTAAATAGATTCATACAATGTGTGGCGTTTGGTGACGGACTTCTTTCACTTGGCGTAATGTGTTCGGGGTTCCCCATGTCGTAATGCGTATCAGGACTCCATTCCTTTTTGTGGCGGTGTAATATTCCATTGTGTGGATATACCACACGCTGACTTGTTTTTTAAAAACTTAAACATTTTATTTTTATTTTTATTTTTTTTTTTTAAGATTTTTATTTATTTATTTATTAGTTAGAGAGAGAGAGCACGAGCACAGGCACACCGAGAGGCAGAGGGAGGAGCAGGCTCCCTGCCGAGCAAGGAGCCCGATGTGGGACTCGATCCCAGGACGCTGGGATCATGACCTGAGCCGAAGGCAGCCGCTTAACCAACTGAGCCACCCAGGCGTCCCAACATTTTATTTTTTAAGAAAGATTTTATTTATTTATTTTAGAGAGAAAGAATGAGAGGGAGAGAGTACAAGAGAGGGGATGGTCAGAGGGAGAAGCAGACTCCCTGTTGAGGAGGGAGCCTGATGTGGGACTCGATCCTGGTACTCCGTGATTATGACCTGAGCTGAAGGCTGTTGCTTGACCAGCTGAGCCACCCAGGTGCCCCCAAAACTTAAACATTTTAAAGATGTTTGATGGGCTAGTTATATTTGTTGTAACACACATGAAAAGATATCACACACATGCTCTAGCATACTTGGGACCTTGCCTTATGAACTAAGGCGAGCTACCTGCTTTTTATATTCGAGATTTGGGAGCAGATGCAACAAGGTTTATGCTCGTCCCATGGATGAGGAAAGCACACCCTTTTGCGCTCAGTTTTGCCAACATTTATTATGCTCGGGCTGCACACTGCGCCCGTCCGCATATTGGGTTGGAACACCAACATGCTGGTTTTGGAGGTCAGCAGGGGTGGAATACTGTAATTTCATAGGGTATACCCTTTAGATGGCCCCACCAGGTGGGCGATAGCAAGCCCTTTTTCCACATGAGAACACTGAGGGTCAGGGAGGGAGGTGACTCAGCATGGGGACCCACTGTCCCCACTCATTTCCCCTGGCCTCCTTGGCACTGGGCAGCAACACTGTGGACTCACCAGTGGGGGACAGGGACTTTTCTTGATTCAGCAGTGGGAATGGGTTTCCCTGCACCATCCACACCCCTCTTGCTGCAGCGTGGCATCTGTGTGCCTAGTGGGGCACACTGGCCAGGCAGCTGCTTGGGGATCTGGCAAGTGTCCCAGTCCGTGGTCTTCAGGACTTCTGACAGCCTGGTCCTCCCTCTCCCTGCCCTGCAGCACTGGGAGGGGCAATGCTGAGCCATCATGTCCCTCTGGGGAGGATCGCTCCACATTTGGCAGTGCCCTGTTGGGGAGCAAGGTGGCAGAATCCCCAGGGGCGGGCATTGGATCTGACCCCTAACAAGGCTTTCTGGGTTTTCCTTTCTAGGGGAGGGAACAGAAGGCTTGAGGAGGATGGTGAGTGTTTTGTTCAAGGTCACACGGCCAGGTAGGAGCTGAGCAGAGACAAGACGTCAGGATTCCTGCTTCCTGATTCATACTCTTTCCTTGGGACACCCTCCTGGTGCCCCCTCGCCCTTCCATGCCCCACCTTTGGTGGAGGGACCTGTCCGTGCCACCCCCCTCTAACAGATGTGATGGGCTTGGGGTACTAAACCTCCCAAGCTGTTTGGGGGGAGCCTGAACACCCACTGGGTGCCCGCAAGCCTCGGGCACTCCCATGGGTGATGCAGAGAGCCCACCAGGCAGTCTGAGAGAGACATGAAGGTGTCCTCAACACCCAGCACCCCGGCGGGTAGGAGGATGGGTTTGGCCCCCTTCCCCATCTGTTCCCCGCATGCTGGAGTCTGCCCCCAGCCTGGTCCATGGCCACCTGCCTCTGGCTGGGCCTGAGTGCACTCCACTGGGTTTTGCAGGAGAAATGCCGCCCACTGCCTTCCTTGCCCTGGGTGGACAGAACCTTGAGGGGACCCTGCCAGTCGGCGGGGGGGGGGGGGCACAAGTGGGAGGAGACCCTCTGGAGTCACAGCCCAGTGAGGATGACCTTGACTCCACAGGAAGACAGAACCAAGTTCCATTCTTGCCTCTAGACAAGTCATGTGTGACGGCGGTGCCTCCTTCAAAGGGCTTTAAGGATCATGCCCATAATAGGAGCTCAGGACATGGCCATGGCATGGGGGAGGAGGAAAGGGGAAAGCATAGCAGGTGGGCTCTCATCTCAGGCAAGCTTGGGTTCAAGGGCTTGTCTTCACTGCTTGCCGTTTGTGTGACTCTGGGCAAGTCCGGTCCTCGGCCTCAGTTTCCGTGTTTGTACAATGGGAATGATTGTAGACTTGCCTCAGATCGGGCTCTCGTCAGGATTAACGGACATGCGGTCTGTGAAGTTCTTACTATCCTGGTGCTGGGCGTGTCTTTGGCCAGTGTTATTATTAGTGTAGTGATAATAATAATAATAATTCTGCAGTATCAGCGTCAAACATATTTGCATTTGTTGGATGACCTTGCAATATCGGGGTTGTGTTTCTTTGATGAGAGAAACCAACAGAGCTCCTCCTGTGGGGATTTGGAATAAAATGTTTGGCCTGAGGCCAGGGACTCTGTGTCCTGCCTCTCTGATCCCTTGATAAATGAAGCCGGTGGCCTGAGTGAGGCTGGCTCATGGATGGCCCCAACCCCAACTTTCTCTTGGGAACCAGTTCCCAAGTGTGGCCTCCTGGAGCCTGTGCATCAGGAACAGAAAGGCCTGGATGTTTCTGAGATGCTTTAACCCCGTGGCCACCTGGGGGCATCCGCCATCCCTGGGGTTCCCGTGGGGCTCTGGGGTGAGATGTGCTGACTGTTGGGACCAAGGGCTTGGCCTCTCACTCTCAGACTCACAGGAGGCCGGGGCTGGAGGAGCAGGGTGGCCGAAGCCCAGAGAGGTCAGGCCCGTGTCAACCAGCAAGCCGAGGGCAGGGGTTTCTGGGCAGGGATGTCTTCTGTCATCCTTCTCGTCAACCTCTGTCCTCACTGAGTTTGATTTCTGCACCTCCCACGTGTGCCACACAGTCTGTGCCTTACTTAGAAGTGGCACCCGATACTAAATAAACCAAAAGGCCAAAGATTCGCCCCCCCAGACCCACATATTCTTTACGTGGGTGTGTTTTCCAGAACCCCAGAGCTCCAGCAGGGTATGGAGGGGGTACGGTAATACTCACAAGCACTGTGGTAATACTTAACGTGTGGAGCACATGCTGTGAACCGGGCCCTCTGCCTCCCTTCATCCTCCCGACGGCCCCATGTTTTTATACCCATTTTACAGATGAGGAAACTGAGGCACAGAGAGACATGTTACATTGTCTAAGGCCGCCTAGCTAGTGCGCGGCTGAGCTGCCATAGGAACCCAGGTAGCCGGGTGCCAAGACAGGCCACATCCTGGCACCAGATTTTTTAAAAATAAATTTATTTTTAAATGGTGGTGAAAAATACACATAACGGAAGCCTACCATCTTTGCTGTTTTGAAGCAAATAGAATGGCGGCCTTAAGTACGTTCACACCATTGGTCCGCCATCCCACCATCCCGCTCCACAACTCTGCAGCTTCCAGAATGGACACTCTGCTCCCTTTGAACACCAAAGGGTTCAAACACTCCTCCCCTGCTCTCCCAGCCGCTGGCACCCAGCATTGCCCCGTCTGTCTCTGTGAATCTGACCACGCCAGGGGCCTCCTGTATGTGGCAACGTGTGGCATTTGGATTTTGTCACTGGCTTATGTCACTCAGCATCCCGTGCTCACCCATGCTGTAGCCCGTGTCAGAATTCCCTTGCTTTTTAAGGCTGGATAATACTGCATCGTGTGGATTAAGCACATTGGGTTTGTCCCTTCATCGGTCAGGGGACACGGGAGTGGCTCCCACCTGGTGGCTGGGGTGGACAGTGCTGCTACCAACACGGGTGTGTGGGTATCTCTTCGAGACCCTGCTTTCAATTATTATTTTTTTTTAATATTTTATTTATTTATTTGAGAGAGAGACAGTGAGAGAGAGCATGAGTGAGGAGAAGGTCAGAGAGAGAAGCAGACTCCCTGTGGAGCGGGGAGCCTGATGCGGGACTCGATCCTGGGACTCCAGGATCATGACCTGAGCCGAAGGCAGCCGCTCAACCAACTGAGCCACCCAGGCGCCCCCCTGCTTTCAATTCTTCTGGGTCTATATCCAGACATGGGATTGCTGGACCCTATGGTAATGCTGTGTTTAATTCTCCGGGAAGCCGCCATACTGTTGTCCACACAGCTGTGCCATTTTACGTTCCCGCCATTTCCTGTGCGCAGACTCCAGCGTCGCTACATCCCCACCAGCGATTGTCTGTTTCTGTGTTTTTGATACTGGCCATCCTCATAGACGTGGCTGGCCCGTGCTTTCTGTGGGGGAGTCTGAGGATCTGTATTTGTGGTGCCTTGGCCCCTGGGAGAACGTCTGCTGCATCATGATGAGCTTTCTGGAAATATCTTGGCCTCCCTTACCCGACTGTGAACTTTCACAGGACGTACCCAGTGCCGCACGCACAAAGGGCTGGCCTGGAAATAATAAAGAACCTGTTTTTCATGGACTCCGGGCATGCCCTGGCATGTGTCGTTTTGAGGAGAAATGCATTAGGCCTGGGTCTTAATTCTTCCAGGATGCTCTGCAGGCACCGTGGACCCAGCTCCTGGCTCACTGGGGAGGAAGCAGCAGCAAAGTGCCTGGAGCTTGGCTGCTCTGAAGAAGCCCCCCAGAAAGCTTTAAAAAATCCAGGTGCTGCTGGGTCCACCCTCTGGAGGCCCACACTCAGTAGGTCTGGGAGGGAGCCTGAGCATTTGTAATGAAAAAGAAATCCCCGGGTCGCCTGTGGGGTTCAGCAGTTAAGTGTCTGCCTTCAGCTCAGGTCATGAGCCTGGGGTCCTGGGATCAAGTCCTGCATCAGGCTCCCTGCTAGGTGGGGAGTCTGCTTCTCCCTCTCCCTCTGTTCCCCACAACCCTCCTCTCACTCTCTTTATTTCAAATAAATAGAATCCCACAAAAAAACCCACAAACACCAAAAAAGAAAGGAAATCCCCCATGGTGCCCCACCCAGGTGATTCTTATGGGTACCTGGTCCTATAACATAATATTTGACCCTGGCTACAGCTGAGGGGTTTATCCCAGAACTACCCACGGGATGTGGATGTGTGTCTGCATCTCTGCTTGAGCGAGTGAAGGCATGGGTGGGTACAGAGGCCCTCCAGCTCTGTCATTCACACACCATCCCAATTTTGCCAGGTCTGTGTGCCTCCGTTATTATTATTTACTATACAGTATAATAAAATATTATATGTTATTATTTTATAATACATTATAGTAATATAAAAATTTAATATATAAATATTATTTATAGTAATAAATAAATCACTAATATTATTTTATAGTACAAAATAATATTACTTTATAGTACAAAATATTTTATAGTATAAAATAGTAATATTTTATATTATTATCACAGTATTAATCATATCAATTATATATATGTAAATATTAGTATTTGAGTTGGTAAATTAAAATATAATCAATATATTAATAATTATGATATATTAATAATATATTAATAAAACATATTAATAATCAATGATCCATATATTGATAGAAAGTTGTATTGATATTTTGTATCATTATTCTACATCAAGAAAACCAGCACCTCTGGCCATCAGTAGTTTGCTTTAAGAATACAAACAAGCCTCTGCCTTCAGCTTGGGTCATAATCTTAGGGTCCTGGGATCGTGCCCCCCATCGGGCTCTTTGCTCAGCGGGGAGCCTGCTTCCCCGCCGCCCGCCTCTGTGCCTACTTGTGATCTCTGTCAAATAAATAAATTAAATCTTTAATTTAAAAAAAAGAATACAAACAAAGGAGGGGTGCCTGGGTGGCTCAGTCAGTGAAGCCTCTGACTCCTGGTTTTCGCTCGGGTCGTGACCTCAGAGTCGTGAGATCAAGCCCTGCGTCGGGCTCTGCACCAGGCTAGAGTCTGCTTGAGATTCTCTCTCCCCTTTCCCTATGCCCTTCCTGCTCCTGCAGGAAGCAGGAGCTTGCTCTCTGTGTCCCTCTTTCTCTAAAATAAATCTTAACAAAAAAGAATACAAACAAAGGAGACCAAGCAATGTCACGGTTCCACCTACACAGATGTTGCCATCCCGATGGGTTTTGAGCTGGAGGCCTTGCATTGAAACGGGCGATGAGCAAGTGTTGTGCCGGCGTTAAGTATGGCGGAGACCCAGTAGAGACTTTCTTCTGGCCGGACCTACTTTTTTCTACGAGTCAGTGCCATGTCACATCCAGCCCTGGGACCGTGTGCCTGTCATGCTTCATAAAGATGAGACAGGAGCCTGGGTTTGGGGGGAGACGGCAAGTGGGGGTCCCGGTGGGCGAGGCCCACTCTCTTGCCTGGCCGTCACTGGACCTCTCCCATGGGTGTCAGGGCAAACCTCGGAGTCCCTTGACCCTGTGAGCTTCCTTTGGGACGTCTGAATTCCTTTGGAAAATACCGCTGGATGGCTGCTATTTGCTATTGGCTGTAGGGAAGCCAGCAGGCAGGATCCCTTACCTCTAGGGGTTTATGGGTTGAAGAGGGGGCAGAACCTTGCGGGGGTGGGGGGAGAGGAGCAGGATGCTTTGAAGAAAGTCTGATGGAGGTAGTTTCTCTGAAGGGTTGGCTCCGGCTTTTCTGAGTGTAGTATGACAAGTCATTGCATCTGAGTGGCTTAGAACAAAGACATGCATTCTCTCAAACTCTGAAGGCTAGAAGTCCAAAACTAGTGGGATAGGGAGAAG